>BQNB010190113.1:0-11811 GCA_026074375.1 Tanacetum coccineum | reverse complement strand
TTTGGCAGTTTTTGTCTGTTTTTGGTCATTTAAGCTCGTTTTTGGAGGTAAAAGATATGTGTAATTAAGCACTTATCACCTCCCAAAAAGCGCTTTTATTTTATTTAACGAGTCTTGTAGCTAGACTTGGAGTCACACTCCTAGGAATCATGAAAATGATCCAAGTTGATGATCTCGCTTGGATTTTCTTTCTCGGACAACTTCCTAGTGGTGGGAATTGATTGAAAGGTTCTAGTAAATCTTTCTCCATCTAGGTCAATCAATTCGATCCTAATGTGTCAAACTCCATCTCTTTCCTTTGGTGGCTTATTCCAATCTATTCTCTTGTCTATTAGCTCTTCCGACTCCCACATATTTTCCTTAATATTTATTGGTATGGCTCTTAAGAACTCTACCATCTTTCTAAACACTAAGACATCCTTAAAGGGGTTAAGTTCGGCATCTCTAGCCATTTCTCAATATCCAAGAAAATGGTAATCCATGAAGTCTATCTTAGCATAATAAGGGGGTCGGGCATCAGTACCATCCGTACTAGGTCGTAGTTCATAAGACTCTCACTTTCTTAGGGTAGTCTAATAAGGCACATCCTCATCACCTAGGTTGATTTCTTTAACTCCAAATATTGACCTAGTAACTCCTTCTCCTACCGCTATTTTGGCTTTTTTTACAATCTATTACGGCACTAGCGGACGCTAAGAATCCTCTTCCTACAAGTAAAGGGGTTGCAGGGTCATTTTCCATGTCTATAACATAGAAGTCTTCGAAAAGTTTTAACTTTCCTATGTGAACTTCTACATTTTTGACAATTCCTATGGGATAAGACTTAGTTCCATCTGCTAACCCAAAAACATGATTGGTCTCTTCTAGTAATCCGATTTTAATCTTTTTGAAGAGATATAATGGGATTAAATTCACACAGGACCCTAAATCGGCTAAGGTATCAAAAGGCTTGGAGTCTCCTAGTCTACAAGGCATGGTGAATAATCCAGGATCCTTCATTTTCTCAGGCATTTCGCCTTGAATGAACGCGGACCCATTTTTTCCTAACTCTAAACTCTCTACATATTTGTCAAGAATTGCATTATATATTAGAGCATGAACTAGAACTTCAAGAACCGGTAAGTTAAGATGCAAATCCTTAAATTCATCTTCTAATGTTTTTTTGAGTTCTTTTGGTTTTGGTGTTCCAATTTCAATGACCGTTTGCAGCTGGTTTTTTTGAAAATTATTTGCTTCCTTGAAACATGTTTTAATAGCATTGATCGAATTTAGGGGACGTGATGAGCTTTGGGGATCTTCCATCGAGTAAGAACGAGCAGATGAAACTGAATAGGTGAGGTTAACGTTCAATCTTAGGTTCTTTACCGTATCACTTGGGAGTGCTCCCGTCATTCGATCATTGATGGCCTTCAAGAATGTGTCAATTTTATTGGCCATCTCGCTTTGTTATTTTTTGAAATCGGCTTCAAACTTAGACAATCTAGCGTCTTGAGATGCCATAAAATTAGACACCAATCCTTCGAGATTTGGTTGATTTTTAAAATTTTAAGGATTGTTGAAGGGGCGATTCGGGAACGAACCGCTGGGTTAAAAACGATTAGGTGGGTTTGAAAAATTGTTTTGAGAATTTTGAGGTTGCCACTAGGGATGTTATCAGGTCGGGTTAAGTCGGGTTTTGAGTTTTAAAAACTCATCCGCAACCTGACCCGATAAGAAATCGGGTCATCGGGTTCGGGTGATATTCGGGTCGGGTTATGTCGGGTTGGGTGATTCGGGTTATCGGGTGATGCTACATACATACTGCATTACTAGGCTGAAGTGTACATATATCTAATCAATTAGCTCAGCAACCTATTAATCTAACAAGAAAATGGAACTGAGAGTTTCAAAATTACGGTAAACAAACACACTTTAATGACATGCACTAATATTTGTGTTCATCAATCATTACAACACCATGCATGGTATCATGAGAACAAAGTCCAGTTCCAGTACGTTTTAATTTGACATATTCTTTGAAACAAGTAAGCTGTAAATTACAAATTACTTTGACCTATACAATAACAACTTCAGTGCCTTTGAAATAAAGGAACAAATAATAAATAAACCTTTTTGTAACAAAAGTTCAAAGATCACTATTAACTTTGTTACCTCGTAAGATTGGTCAAACATAAACCATGCAATATATGTATTACTATATCATTTGAAAAAAAGTAAACAATTGCTACGTCAATCTGTAATGAAAATGGTATTATGGTCTTCTAAAATGATTACTTGAAAATTAAAATATTAAATTATCCGTGTTCTTATGGGTATGACCCGATAACCCGAAAAAATTACTTAAAACAACCCTGACCCGAACCCGAAAACCACTAAAATTTATCGGGTCGGGTTAGGTTTGAATCAAATATTTATATCGGGTATATCTGGTGCAACCCGATAAGACCCGATAATTAATATTTAATTTTTCAAGTAATAATTTTAGAAGCCTAATACCATTTCATTACAGATTGAGGTAGCAAAGTATACTTTTTTATTTTAAAATGATATAGTAATACATATATTGCATGGTTTATGTTTGACCACTCTTACGAGGTAACAAAGTTAATAGTGATCTTTGGAACTTTGTTACAAAAAGGTTTATTTATTATTTGTTCTTTTATTTCAAAGGCACTGAAGTTATGTTATAATGTATAGGTCAAAGTAGTTACATGTTTCCAAGAATATGTCAAACTCAGAACGTACTGGAACTAGGACTTGTTTACTCAAGATACCAAGCATTGTGTTGTAATGATTGATGAACCAAATATGAGTGCAAGGTCATTAAATGTGTTGTTTGGCTGTTATAAAGTTTTGGAAACTACGTCGAGTTCCATTTTCTTGTTAGAATTAATAGGTGATGAGCTAAGTTGATTAGAGTAATATGTACACTACAGCCTAGTAATGCAGTCATGTAATGTTAGCATCACCGATAACCCAATCACCTCGACCCGAAATAACCCGACCGAATATCATCCCGAACCCTGAATCACCCGACCAGTGCATATAAACCCGAACCCGAAAATCACCCTAACCTGATTAATCCCTATTATTATCTTAATCGGGTACAGGTAGCGGATGATTTTTGTTTAGAACTCAAAAACCCAACTTAACCCACCTGAATAAGACCCGATAACCCGACCCGATAACAACCGCTAGTTGGGGCTATCATCAAAATTCCTTCAAAACAATTTTTCCAATTAACCCACCTAAAGTCGTTTTAACCCAGCTGTTTCGTTCCCTGAATCGCCCCTTCAACAATCTTAAAATTTTGAAAAATCAACCAAATCTCGAAGGAATTGAAGTCCTAAATTTTATGGCATCATCAAGACGCTAGATTGTCTAAGTTTTGAAGCCGATATCAAAAAAGCAAACTAAAGCGATAATGACCAATAAAATTGACATCACTCTTGAAAGCCATCATGATCGAAATACGGGATCGACAACTCAAGTGATAACGTAAAGAACCTAAGATTGAACGTTAACCTCACCTATTCAGTTTCATCTGCTCGTTCTTACTCGCTGTGTGGAAGAATATCTCTCTTGTAATTGGGGCTCATCTCATCCCCTAAATTCGATCAATGTATTAAAACATGTTTGCATCAAATGATTTTCAAAAAGACCAACTACAAGTTAAAACACTAACGGTCAAAGAAATTGAAACGCCAAAACCAAAAGAACCCAAAAAAACTTTAGAAGATGAATTTAAGGATTTGCATCTTAACTTACCGGTTCTTGAAGTTCTAGTTCATGCTCCAATATATAATGCAATCCTTGATAAATATGTAGAGAGTTTAGAGTTAGGAAAAAATGGGTCCACGTTCATTCAAGGCGAAATGCCTGAGAAAATGAAGGATCCTGGATTATTCACCATGCCTTGTAGACTAGGAGACTCCAAGCCTTTTGATACCTTAGCCGATTTAAGGTCCTGTGTGAATTTAATCCCATTATATCTCTTCAAAAAGATTAAAATCGAATTACTAGAAGAGACCAATCATGTTTTTGGGTTAGCAGATGGAACTACGTCTTATCCCATATGAATTGTCAAAAATGTAGAAGTTCACATAGGAAAGTTAAAACCTTTCGAATACTTCTATGCTATAGACATGGAAAAGGACCCTGCAACCCCTTTACTTGTAGGAAGAGGATTCTTAGCGTCCGCTAGTGCCGTAATAGATTGTAAAAAAAGCCAAAATAACGGTAGGAGAAGGAGTTACTAGGTCAATATTTGGAGTTAAAGAAATCAACCTAGGTGATGAGGATGTGCCTTATTAGACTACCTTAGGAAAGTGAGAGTCTTATGAACTACGACCTAGTACGGATGGTACTAGTGCCCGGCCCCCTTATTATGCTAAGAAAGACTTCATGGATTACCAATTTCTGGATATTGAGAAATGGCTAGAGATGTCGAACTTAACCCCTTTAAGGATGTCTTAGGGCCCGTTTGGTTCGCGGAATCTTAAGAATTCTAATGAAATTGGAATTTAATTCCATTTCATAACGTGTTTGGTTGGCAGATTCAAGGAATTTGGAACCTAAATTCTATTCCTTAATGTGTTTGGTTGGCAAATGGAATGGAATGAAATTCCTTCAAAATCCCATATATATGGAATTCAACATTCCATGGCAAAATGAGAGGATTGTTTACAATTCCATAGAATTCAGATTATTCTTATCATTGTTATTATTATTATTATTATTATTATTATTATTATTATTATTATTATTATTATTATTATTATTATTATTATTATTAATAATTTATTTAAATCTAAATATAATTTAAATTTTTATAGCTTACTTTTTATTTTGTACAATGTTAGAAATAAAGAAATAAACTACTTTAATGTACTTGTAAAATTATAGAGACTAAAAGTGTTAAGTTAGGAAAGACCTCCTCCTATGGGTCTATAAATAGGATGAGATAGTTTATTTTTCAATTTATGTAAGTCAAGGTTTATGTATCATATATAACTTTAATAAAAGGCATGATTTAGTTTTAGGTATTTTCTCTCTCTAGAAACACACACACTATTACACCTTCATTTACACACACTAGTCATCAATCAAGATCTTTTACGATTAACTAGACGAATACCCGTGCACGCACGGAAAATCCCTAGCGGCCGATAATTAAGGATATGCAATATTGTGGTACGTTTTTCATGTAACGTTCAAACATAATACGTGAAAATATCAAAATGTTGTGACATGCGATATTCACCTCAAATAATAATTTTTGTTATGTACCAAAGAACATATAACAACCCGTTATAACATCAAACTCATAAAGACCAATGAATTTTTAACCTTCATTGCATTTAAAGCAAAATGAAATTTATTATTACCTGACTGGTATTTCATTCAAGTGGGTCCCCAAAAAGTCTGTATTATATGTCAATAATAATTACTCTTAAATATAATGATTTCACAATTGACCGGGTATTTTAGTGGATTAGATCTATTTGGGCTTGTATACACCAATGCCCTCATGAGCATTGTATATTAATTATTAAACATGGAAAAGTTTGCTTCATCGTATAATACAATAATCACATTTTATATTTTTTTTTGAACCAGACATAAATCACATTTAAATTAACGGTAATTATAACTTTAATTTGTGTTTATTTTATATGCATTTTTTCAGTTTAAAGGAAATTTGTGTTTTAATTAATACAACTTATACCTTTTGCCACTCGGGGCACTTGTTAGACAATCCCGATCTATTTAGATACGCTTGTTATTCATACTATTATGATTAACCATGAAATGTACATGTAACTTAAGTTTCATAATTGAGTTTTCTAATAAAAAGGTTAACTATGTTTTTAATGTACTTAACCATATCTTTGTCATACAAAAATTACAAATTCTAAGAAAATTGCATTGAAACCGTCTCATCAATGCATGTCTATTTCTTTTCAAACAAATTTCGAATCAAGTATTAGAGATTAAGCGTTGCCATTTAAACATTTTAAATTCTCAAGATTCTTAAATTTCAAAAAATTGAGGGTAAATGTTTTATATAATGTAGTAAAGATAAAAATAAATGCTAAATAAAGATAATGGCAAATATGCTGTAAAGTTTGAAAAACTATTTTTGAAAATCATATTTCGATTAGAATAAGAATTTACTTAAAAAAATACAATGTTTTTACTTTATATTAATCATTTAGTTTAACTTATCATATATGTTTTAGGTTTGAGACTCTTTCAACCACAAATTACACGATTGACTCATTAAATTTCTCTAATATTCATATATCTCTACACGATTGAACATATGTTTTAATTTATTTTCATCTTTTAAAATGCATTTTTTTTGTTTTCATACTTTTCTCAAAGGATTTCTACTATGCGTAATATTAATTTCTATCCTTTTCATTCACATTCCCTATATATTTGTATATATTTGTAATATATGTTTCAAGTCATGGGGTTGTAACAACATTTTCAGTATTAAAGCTTGATTTAAGTTTCAAAAAACATCAGCATATATAAATACGTTTTGTCAACATTTCAAGAGTTAGAATCATCATTAGCATTTATTTGAACGTTTTATGTGACACTTTAAAATTTTCTCATACTTTCAAGCTTTCAAATCAAGAATACGGATTTCATTTAGCAATTCATTTCCATTTTTCCTAAAATTAGCATTCAAATTTCCAAAATTAAAGCTGGACGTAGTATGTTATTATTCTTAACATTAGACATGTGTAATTATCTAACATTCTTAAATTAGGATGTTTTTAACTTTCAGGTTTCAAGTTTCAAGATTGAATGTTTGAAATGAAAAATTCAAGATTTTGGCAAATTTCCTTTATAGGAAGTATAGATAGAAGTTAAATAGATTTTAATTCTGACATGACAATTAAGATGATTTGACTTTCTTTCTCAAATTGCAATTTATGATTTTCTTACCATTATTAAGTTATTTGAATGCTAACTTGTTAGTTTTGTAGAACTTAGTGAACAAATTTGGCTCAGGTATTATATATTCAACCTAGCCTTTTAAAGCACCATATTTCTTTTATAAAATGCTTAATCGAAAAGAAAATAATTACTGTATTCAAAATCATAATGTATATTATTTGATCTAGTTTCGTTTACTTAACATTTTGTATATAACATGTTCATTTTCATTTTTTCTATAAGATGCATCACAAATCTTTTTCAGCTTTCATCTTATCTTTATTCATCCGAATGAGACGCATATAATCTTTCTACATATAGGATGTGAGCAGGCTTGGGATGAGTCTACACAACTACTATGCATTCAACAATATTTGAAAAAGAACAATATTATAACAATCATAATATATTAGGAATATAGTACAAACACAAAACGTTCCATTGCTTATGCATATTTTTATTCTTCATTTTGGATGTAGAGCATGAATTTGGATGAGTTCTACACAAATACAAATACTAAGAAACAATATTGGAACATGCTTAATATTTGAACAAGCACAATAATTAATGACAAAAACTACCATTTTGATTCTGCTTATGATTGCAGACTCGACTGGTTTTTTTGTTATCGAAGTAACCATTGCTATTTTGTTATTTTGTTTAACTTGAATGATGAATTATAGACTGATGAATGTTTTCACCTACTTATTTAGGCATGGGTTGGTAATTTTAAACTTTAGCATTGAATGAAATTAGCAAGCATTTCCATTTTCACAGTTTTACAATTAGAAACGCATTTCAATTAGGCATTCTATTAGTCGGTTTATAATTTTCTCACAATTTAATAGATGGTTTCTAGCATTTCAATTAGGACGAGGTTTTATTCGTGAAGGATTCAAGATCCCCTTAGCATTAGATTTTAGTGTTTTTTTTAAACCTTTATAAGGAGTAGAGATAGACGTATAGATAGATATAATTCAAGACATGACAAACTTAAGATGATTTGACTCTTTTCTCAAATTGAATTTATGATTTCTCTTACCAATATTAAGTGATTTGAATGCTAAACTTGATGATTTTATAGAAACTTAGAGAACAAATTTGGCTCAGTTAATTACACAGCTTTTAAAGCACCATTTTTTTATATAAATGCTAATCGACAGAAAACAATTACTGTATTCAAATCAAAAAGTATATTTTTTTTAATCCAGTTTGTTTACATAGCATTTTTATAAAACATGTTCATTTATCATTTTATTCTATAAGATGCAGCAACATCTTTTTCAGCTTCATCTTCATCATCCGAATGAGAAGCATCATAATTTTCTACATCAATAGGATGTAGAGCAGGCTTGGGATGAGTCTACACAAATACAAATGCAAACACAATATTAGAAAAAGCACAATATTAGAACAAGCATAATATATTAGGACAAATAGTAAACAAAACGTACCATTGCTTCTGCATAATTTTCTACATCAATAGGATGTAGAGCAGAATTAGGATGAGTCTACACAAATACAAATACAAGCACAATATTAGGACAAGCACAATATTAGAACAAGCACAATATTAGGACAAAACGTACCATTGTTTCTGCTTCTGATTGAGCATGAATGGTTTTTTTGTTATCGAGTCCCATTGCTCATTTTGTTATTTTGTTACTTGAATGATGAATGATGAATGATGAATGATTCACCTACTTATATAGGCATGGGTTGGTAATTTGAACTTTAGCATTGAATGAAATTAGCATTCATTTCCATCTTTCAAGCATTTCAATTAGAAACGCATTTCAATTAGCATTCAATTAGACGGTTTAAAATTTTCTCACATTTAATTATGGTTTCAAGCATTTCAATTAGACGGTTTTAATGTGAAGATTCAAGATCCCCTTAGGATTAAATATTAGTGTTTTTCAACTTTCAAGATTCTCTTGAAAAAGAATCCTAAATCTCCTTTATAAGGAGTATATATATGTGGTATAAGAGCCAATGATTGTGGATTAATGTTATTTTCGTGTTGCTTGTGTTTTAGAAATCTAGATTTTCTACTTATTTGGGCTTATTGGATTAGCTGACTGAGAGTGCTTATTTTCATGCTTATTTTTATGCTTATTCTGGTTCGATCAGCTTATTATCGTGATTATTCTGTTCTGTTTAAAAATCCGTGCTTATTTTTAGCTTATTCTGACTGCTTATTGCTTATTTCAACTGCTTATCATGCTTATTCTATCAGATTATTAGCTTATTCAATCAAGATTAGCTTATATTCGTGCTATTTTTGTGCTTATCAGTTTTTGTTTGAGCTTATTTCATCATCATTCTGCTAATTGCTTTTTCTGATAGCTTATTGCTTATTTAAAAGATTATTCGTTCTAATTCGACTGCTAAATCTGTCTTCAATCGGTTTTTTTAATATGTTTATGTGCTTATTCAGTCTGCAAATTGCTTTTTCAGATCCAGAAAGCTTATCAGTCGGTTTATTTGCTTATTTTGTGTGCTTATCAGTTAAATCTGCTTATTTTTTTTATTATCAGCTACAAGAAATGCTTATTTTTGCTTGAAAAATTGTTAGTTTCAGATCTAACTGATTTTGACCAAGTTTGACTTTTTGGTCAAAAAGTCAAAGACGGGTTTTTGTAACCGGTTTTTGAAGGCGAATTAATCATATCAGAAGGCGAATTAACAACTAATCACAAGGCGAATTAACAAGAATTACAAGGCGAACTAACAAGAATCACAAGGCGAATTAACACAAATTAACTCAAGGCGATTTAACACAAATACAAAGTCAAACTATACCTCTTTTAACTCAGATCTAAACAAGAAACATAACTAAAAGCAGAAAAAGGCTTCAAGATCTCAAATTTATTCATGTGTTGTACTCATCTTTTAAGATTTTGAGTGTGTGAACACAAACCATCACAGATGTGTAATAATAAAACACATGCATAACTAGATCTACATCAACACCAACTTCTCATCATCATTCAACAAACCCAAAGTCTAACCTATCCCATCCTCCTTTTTCAAACAACATCACAACATCACTCGAAAATAAATACGAAGAAACATTTTTTTTAGATCTCACTTTGTGAGTTGTTTAACACGAGTAAAAGATCTCATTCAAAAAGATTCTAAACACACAAACTTATCATAAGATCTGTTAAAACAATCTCTCTTCAACTTTCGAAACCGTATAAAAGATAAGACAAAAACATGTGTTTCAGGTCCTTCTTGTTCGTTTTTAAAAGAAAAAACACAAAACAAAGATAATAAAAAGATCTCATTGTTCTTTTGTGTTAAATAACAAAAGTCAAACCTTTAAAAGATCAAAACACAAAAATTATGCTCATCACAAACAAGATTTTTTTGAAGACCTTTTTATCGTTTTAAATTTTCGAAATAACAAAGAAGATCTTATAATTAGTTTGTCTCGTATCTCCTTTGAGATTTAAAGATCTATAAAGATCTTCACAAAACGAGAAACCTATCTCTTCATATATCCTTTGAAGCAAAACATTTTTTTATTTTCGAAACCATAAAAGAAAAGAATAAAACACATTTGTTTCATCTTTTCATTTGTTTCGGTATACGAAAAATACAAGAACAAAAATGCTAAACAAAACATACCTTTCAAAGTCAGTCTGAGAATCGGTATTCTTTTCAAAGTCAGTCTGAGAATCGTTTTCAGTTACCAGCATCTATAACAATCGAAACAAACATTGTTTATGTGTTTCATTTAGAGAGAAGTGATGAGGTAAGATTAGTGGCTTGTATTGTTTTTGTGTAAAGTTGATAGTGCGTTATGTTTTTTGAGAAAGGAGATTAATGGGAGTTACTAATTCACTAGCGAATTAACATCTATTCGGCAAGAGCACAAGCGAATAACTTAATTACAAGGCGAACTAACAAGAATCACAAGGCGAATTAACACAAATTAACTCAAGGCGATTTAACACAAATACAAAGTCAAACTATACCTCTTTTAACTCAGATCTAAACAAGAAACATAACTAAAAGCCGAAAAAGGCTTCAAGATCTCAAAATTATTCATGTGTTGTACTCATCTTTTAAGATTTTGAGTGTGTGAACACAAACCATCACAGATGTGTAATAATAAAACACATGCACAACTAGATCTACATCAACACCAAATTCTCATCATCATTCAACAAACCCAAAGTCTAACCTATCACATCCTCCTTTTTCAAACAACATCACAACATCACTCGAAAATAAATACGAAGAAACATTTTTTTTAGATCTCAGCTTTTGTGTGATGTTTAAACACGAGTATAAAATCTCATTCAAAAGATTCTAACACACAAACTTATCATAGATCTTTTAAAAGCAACTCTTCTTTCAACTTTTCGAAACCTATAAAAGATAAAGACAAGAACAAGTGTGTCAGGTCCTTCTTTGTTTCGATTTTAAAAGAAAAACAACAAAGACAAAGAAATTAAAAGATTCTATTGTTCTATTTGTGTTTCAATAACAAATCATGACCCATTAAAGATCACAAACACAAAAATAAGCTCATCACAGATTGTTTTTGAAGACTTGCTTTCGTTAAAATTTTCACAATAACAAAGAAGATCGTGATAATTAGTTTGTCCTCGTATCTCCTTTGAGATTAATGATCTAAAGATCTTCACAAAACGAGAAACCTATCTCTTCATATATCCTTTGAAGCAAAACATTTTTTTATTTTCGAAACCATAAAAGAAAAGAATAAAACACATTTGTTTCATCTTTTCATTTGTTTCGGTATACGAAAAATACAAGAACAAAAATGCTAAACAAAACATACCTTTCAAAGTCAGTCTGAGAATCGGTATTCTTTTCAAAGTC
>BQNB010190111.1:0-11811 GCA_026074375.1 Tanacetum coccineum | reverse complement strand
AGAAGTGGTTAATCGAAGCCTTGAGACTTATTTGAGATGTTTTACATCTAATACACCAAAAACTGGGCTATATGGTTGTCGTGGGCAGAGTATTGGTATAATACTTCATTCCATTCATCAATCAAAAAACACCTTTTAAGGCTTTGTATGGTCGGGATCCGCCTCGCTTGGTTTTCTATGGGACAGGTACCTCCCCATCGATTGAAGTAGATGAGTATTTGCAGTAAAGGGATTGAATATTAACAGAATTAAAGGGGCATTTGGTTATAGTTCAACAACTGATGAAAACTAAAGCTGACAGCCACCGTAAAGACGTACAATTTGAAGTGGGGGAGTTCGTGTATTTAAAACTCAGGCCGTATAAACAGTATTTTGTAGCTCGCCGTGTGAATGAGAAGTTAGCACCTAAGTTATTTGGGCCGTTTGAAGTATTGGAGAAGATTGGAGAGGTAGCTTATAAACTAAGGTTACTTGATTCGTCAAAAATACACAATATATTTCATGTGTCTCAACTTAAAAAAGTGATTGGCGATTGTATTCCAGAATATACTAACTTTACACTAGCAGTACTAACATATACTAACTTTACACTAGCAGTACTAAGTTACACTAGCAGTAGTAACTATGAACTAGCAATACTAACTACTTAGCATATTTTTCATTAGAGTTAATGAACAACACTAACTTTAGCTTAGCAGCAGTAACACAAACCTTAGCAGCAGTAACTTCAAGATCATCATGAAGTATTTTAATCCTAACAATCCTCCCCTAAACATGATATTCTCCTTCAAAATCTTAAGTTTCTTCATTGAAAGCTTCATTAATCACCAGGAGGATGCTTCCAAACACTTCATTGATTCTTGAGCTGTTTTATGAGAAGTTTAAGAAGCTGATATACCATTTCCTTGAAATGATCACACTAAAGCTTCTTGTTTAACATATCAGTAATTGTAGCAGGTGTAAGGGGATATCTCTTTTCTACCAGCATATGAATGTGCATATGTTGCATCCTTAAAGAATGAACTCTACATGAGTCATATATTTTCCAATCCAACACTCTGTAATCCTGTTGATTCCTCCATACTTGATCTTCAACATGTGGATCAAACATTATCTTTAGCTTACCCCATAGCACTCTCCCATAGCCCTCCTCTGGCCTTGTTGATCCATGCTTAGCTTTTACCAATTTCCACAGGGTTTCCAAATCTTCCTTGTCAAAGCTTTTGAGCATATGACTGAAGACTAAGTACATCTTTGAACTTCCATCAGCCCTGATTATCTGGTAATAGGTTTTCTTCCCTTCTTTATGGATCTTGTAGTCAACAATGCTTGGAGGCTTAGTTGCCAAAGGAATAGCATCAATTGCTACTTCCTCTTTATCAGGAACAACTTCTATTAGTCTTTGAAGCTCTGTTGTTTCTTTATCCTCATCCACCTTTTGCTTCTTAATACTTTCTTGTTCCAGCTCAGTGCCTGCTCTCTTTGAACTGCTCTCTTGTGCTATCTCTGCTTCAGCTCTTACTTCACTACCTTCCACCAATTCTGTATCCATATCTACAAATGTGTTTACCCTTTTCATAGCTTTGTCAAATAACTTCTGAATATCATCAAAGCTTTTGTTCTTCAAAACCAAACCCTAGGCGTCTACAATGAGACTTGACACCTAGAACACACACACACTTTTCTGATGTTCACATCTTGACACATACTCAAAACAAGTAGACCTATATCTCTTTATATACTAGAGATATTAGGTTTACAAAGGATAAGTATAAAGAAAACAAGTAAATCTTTCAAACAAATATAATTATCTTCAAGAATCTTCAAAATCTTCCATCTTTTGTAGAATTCTTGAATTGTCATTTAAGTCCCTCTTGTTTCCTTTTCATTCATTGTTTTGTCTTATCAACTCAAAATATATTTCCCAACAATCTTCCCTTGTTGATAATGACAAAACCAAATAAGCACAAACTTCCTGAAGTAATATTATATTGAAACATCTTTAACTGTAATCCATTGCAATTTCACTAAGGTTCTTTAAGTTGTAATTTTTTCTTTGTAAATCTTTTCTCCTTTTTGTATTATCACTAGGGGACTCTAACGTAGATGCAACTTTGATTTCTTTGGACCACCCACACCCATATCTTACTTCTAATCAGACTCTCCAACAATTTCAGATTACTCCTCCATGATGCACCTTAGAATAAATGAACTTGAGCTAGAGAAACTTTAACTAGTGAGTGGTAATATATTACTCTGAGCAGTAGTTAAACCTTTACATCGATGAGCATTTTAAATGGTTAAACATTTTAAACATTAAGCTTCCCTGATACCCATATGTTAACCATTTCTCTGAATCTTCAATTCTTGTAGGTCTATGTAATGATATCTAATGAAAGAAAAATAAGTATAACTGAACTTGTATTCTGTGAAGTAGGATTAAACCCAAAACTTATGTCTCTATGTCTTGTATTATCCATGTGACGTCAAAACTTATAAATAATTCTGTAAAAATATAAGTTCGAATCGCAACCCCTACTTGACAAAATCTTCATCCTTCTTTGAGATTCATAACCATAGAGATAGAAATGTGAGCACTTGCGCTCAATAAGTTTGTAGATCTCACACCTTTGCTAGAATTCGTCAATTCATTCGGTCACATACATTGAAAACACAAACAAGTTACCTCCATTGTGGTAAGCCATTTGAGATATGACTAAGAAATCAAACCTGTGAAATGAAACCCCACTTCAACTCCTCATAAGTGATAAATAACCTTCCTTCATATCAATTAATCTAATAGTTTACGAGCTTTAAAACTTTTAAGAACATTAAAAACAAAAACAAAATCTTCTGTGTTGTGTGTATCTGTTGATATTTCTTTAACATCCTTCGTGACAAAAATCCAGGTCTTGTCTGATGTTCGAAACAACACTAACTGTATAAACATTATATCAGACGCAAACTAGCTCAGTTTAAAACCTTTTTTCTAAACATACTATTGTTACTATCCTTGTGCGAACCCAACAGTATTAACTTCAAAGCCTAAAAGCAGCATTAAACTTCCTTTTGAGCCCGAGTACCAGCAGCATAATCAACAGCACAAAGTATATATTAATCGAACCAACAGTACTAACCTCACGAATATAGGCAGTACTAATATACCTTGATAGCACGTGCACTCTCGTGATCCCAAGCAGTTTGAACTTTTGGCAGTACAAACTTAGAAGCGTTTGTATGTACTAATGAGATCATGACATAAGAGTAGTACTAACCTTTTAATCCCAATAGCACTATATGAACAATATTAACTACCTTGAGCAAGCAGTACTAATACACGAACAGCACAAAGTACTTAACAGTACTAATATATTTTGAGCCTCCTTCCTCCCATACTTTTTGTGACACCATGATTAACAAGAAAGTGTCACTAATTCATTTGAGCCCAATAAGCTTTCACGTCCAATCAAGCCACAAATATAATATACCTTGATCCACCTGTAGCTTGTCTTGTGACCACCACATAAAGAATTGATTTCGATCAAACAACCATCTACATCGGACCATGTCTGATAGAAACAATTCGATACGAATAGTATCCAGGGTTCGTATAGTTCTTTTTCTCATCCATAAACCATGACCCTTCACCATAAAACCCCTAAAAGTATTAACAAACCGCTGCTCCTTATACTTCATGATGAACACCATTAACAAGAATAGATGTGTAGCAATCAAATCAATCTAGGGCTTATAAAATTCCATCTGTTGCAATAGAAACCCTAAACGAACAGATCTTGCAACCTTTGTTAGTTTTCAAGTTTAAATAATAATAATGATCTTGTAACCAATTCGACCATAATGTTGTATAACAGAAGGTTGTGTGTTTTGTTGCACATCAGGTTTACTTTACCATACATACACATGAACAAAGAAAACCAATGCTTCTTTTATCGAATTAGGGTTTGTAGAATTAGGGTTTATGATCTCACCGAATTTCACCCTTTTTATTGAAAAAGAAAATCAAAACCCAAAGATAATTTTCTTTTATAAACTCAATTCAAAAAACCTTGTACAGTCCTAGATCGAGAACCTCGTGGCTCTGATACCACCTGTTAGAACTAAAACATGTGATATTCTTGGATTGTTTATAGCTCAAGGTTGTTTAGACCTCATCTAGGATGAATAACAATGATAATAACATGCAGCGGAATAAGAACAAATCAATGTTACCCTAACAAGGTTTTCATCATTATCTTCACTATGATACATGACTACTACAAGCCCCAATTCTACCTTGATCAATGGTAGAACGTGTTATCTAAACTATAACAAGGAATCAAAGATCCTTAAGGCTAAACCAACCAAACCCAAGGCGTCTACAATGAGACTTAACGCCTAGAACACACACACACTTTTCTGATGTTCACATCTTGACACATACTCAAAACAATACGACCTATATCTCTTTATATACTAGAGATATTAGGTTTACAAAAGATAAGTATAAAGAAAACAAGTAAATCTTTCAAACAAATATAATTATCTTCAAGAATCTTCAAAATCTTCCATCTTTTATAGAATTCTTGAATTGTCATTTAAGTCCCTCTTGTTTCCTTTTCATTTATTATTTTGTCTTATCAACACAAAATATATTTCCCAACACTCTTTATCATGAACAACTTCTATTAGTCTTTAAAGCTCTGCTGTTTCTTTATCATCATCCACCTTTTGCTTCTTAATACTTTCTTTGTTCAGCTCAGTGCCTGCTCTCTTTGCTAAATGACTTGAACCCTCCGCGCATTTCCTTATGCACTTGTTGCGTTTGGTTGAGCAAGGTGGTTTGTCGTTCAAAGAGAGTTTCATCGGTTTGTTCAGAAGCGAAAGGCATTTGGTAGTTTTGGTAGTTGAGAGGACCAAGAGAGTTATGGTAGGTGGTAGGAGATGGAGTACTTGCACGAGAAGTTTCCACATCATTATCATCATCATCGTGTTGATGAGATGACGTGCCTTGATGATGAGAAGATGAAGAAGATACGGAATGACATGCCTTTCCACGATCACTTCGAGGTCGTTGAGTTTGTTTTAGGGCAAGAGGACGCATGACTCGAACAACAATGTCATAAATGCCATTGTCAAAATGAGGATACGTTTCCATTATGTGTCGATAAAGACGAGTAAGAAACATGCCATATGGAATATTTGCGGTTGGAGTAGCTCTAGCACATTGGATTCTTTTGACAAAGAAATAAGCAAGATTGTATTGTTCTTCGGCAACAACAGAATACAACATGTGAGCAAGACAAGCGGGAAGATGGTCCCGATGTCCTCCTAGTCCGAACACATTCTCTCAAATGAGTTCTTCCTATTGCTTTATGTCGGGGCTTAATTCTTTGGTGAGAATTTGATTTGGATTGAGAGAGACCGTTTGACTTTTAATGGTACGGTCTACCATGACACGTTCCAATTCAAGAAGTCGACAAATGTCGTCGGGAGTCGGAAGATCGGTGCAATATGGTCCCTCGGTTTCTCAAGAATACTCAAGAGTGCAAGGTCCCACTCGTTTGTAAAAATGGCTTGACCATTGTATGGAATTTTGAGGATTTGACCAAATTAAGCCAGAGTAAGAGTTATGAATTCATGTTGAATCATAAAAGAGATGACAAGATAGCCATATTCATCGGTTTGTACAGTGACTTGACTATAGAAGTCTAGAATGAATCTTGAAACAATCGATTCGTTGATTTGAAAGAGACAATTGAAGCGAATGTTAGTAAAGAGACGCTCGATGTTGTTGGATTTATAATAGGCTTGATCAACAACACGACCTTCGTGAATGTTGCGGTTTTCAATAGGTTTGTAGAATTGGGCAATGGTAGAGGAGATGCCGGGAATTTTGGATACTTTTGGTATGTAGGATTTGGATTTGGTGAGGGATATATCGGTGGAAGTGGCTCTTGGCATTTTATCACCTAAACAAGTTATCAACAACATAAGGTGTTAAAAGAAAAAATTTATACTAAATAAAATGAATTTTAGTATAATGACAAATGTGGGATAAGGATTACTTCGACCAAAAACTTAAGAAGTGATCCATATGTTCCTAAATTTATTTTTGACTTAATCTGCGATGTCGAAGAATATATATTTGTTATATATTTCAACACCAAGATCATGAACCAAACACTCTCTTATTAATCATGGAATCCCACCGATTAAGCTGTCAAAAACTTTATGTCATGTATATATCATGGATAAAGTATAGGTTTATTATTTTTAACTTGGACAAACGTTAAGTAGGGTTTGTTTTTATTCAAAAAATCATGTTCTTAAAAAGGTTATTGCCAAATGCCCCTTTATTTATCGAATCAACAAATATATAACCTATATGAATTATATATCTTGATGACTTATACAAGCTAGTTAAGTGTTTATACAAGTGACAAAATTATAGTGGTGGTCATTTCGACTCTAGTAATTGATCCTAATAAACGAGTCAAACACCCCTTTATTTTTATAATACATTTTCTATTGATTCGAAAAGTATACATTTAGAATGTACGGTTAGATGACAAAATTGTGTTGTTTTTTTACCGTGTTTTTGGATAAATCAACAATGTATAAACTTTGTTAAAAAAATATGAAAGTATATTTATGATAATTTCGAACCAAAAATTTGTGACTCAATTTAGTGTTTTTATTCAATTCAATCATGAATGTAGTGTTCCTATGACTATGGGTATCATTATAGTTATGGAAATCTTAGACAAAAATAAAAAATATGAAAATGATGAAGAACACCCAATTTTAATTAGGAGCAAAATTGGATGAAATCAAATGAAAAGAATGATGAAAAACTTACAATTGATGTTGTTGATTGATTTGTTTGTAATTGCCCCTTGCGAATTTTGGTTAATTGGATGATTTGAAGTTTGATTTTGATGAATATGGTGGTGGGTTTTTCGTCACAGCAGGTGGACGAGGGAAGAAGGAAAAAAATGATGTTTGGCTATGTATTTTCGAATGAAAAAAGGAAGTTTGTTTTTCCAGTGGCCGGCCCCCTTAAATAATTAAGGGGGCCGCCCAACTTACACGGCCGGTCCCCTTAATTTTAAGGGGGTCGCCCTCAAAAAAAAAATTCTTCGATTTTTGGCCATTTTTGTGAGAATGATAAGTGTCAAAGTACGTTGGAATATACTAGTAATATTATTTAATATAATCGAGAAGGAATACTTAACATTTTTAATTAACTTTTTGTTAAAAAAAATTGATTACTTCGGATGAGATAATCAAGTAGTTAAGTCGAAAGGAGGATTAACGAGGATTAAGTGACTTTTTCAATTAACTTCTAGTTAATTGAGTGAGATAATTATCTTGGATGAAATAATTAAGTGTCACGCTTTGGAGAAAATCCAAGACGGTAAATATTGAATGAGTACTAGAGATGATATCGATAGACGTAGTAGATCGTAGACGTGAGGCAGATGTCATAGACGATGGTTGACATGGATTCGAGATGATCGTTGAAGACGAAGGGAGTTTGTTTCATCCATAGTGTGTCTATGATCGTTGCGTGACTAATCCTACTTCTATGTTAATTGTTAACCACTAACTTGTTCTTCTTCATCTCCGTGAGTTTGCTACGTGGTCATAGAAGATTTCCATTTTGTAGACATATGATTATAAAACTATCGAAGCGTAGTTCATAAAGAACTAATCTCTTCAAAGCTAGAAAACCAACAAATGGTATTTCTAGAGACTACACTATTATTTTTAAGAACTAATTATACTACATTATGATAGTAACACATAGACATTTACTTGTAATCTATATTCTACGAATATGAAAAGTGAGACGTACCTTATACTTTAGAATAGTCTTCATTAATGTCTTCATAATGTAAATGATAAGGGTTCATGGGAACCTTATCATGAATTCTTTAGTCCGTAGACAAATAATGTTAGTAGATAACATACTACTTCAAAGATTGTGATGACTTAGCCATTTGGTCCTCAACGTTTCATGTATCCAAAGTTATTGTTTACAGATCTATTTTGCATTTGGTTTTGACACATACATGGTGAGCAACTTGCACATTGAGTGAAATTTGGTTGGTGTGGACGATTCCACATTATGTGATTAGTGTTAGGGTAATTTGGTCTACCATTGTCTCTCCTAGGTTGAGATATTTTGGAACGAGGATGAGGATTTTCTTTTCTTCTCGGAGGAGGTGTTTTAGACCTTATTGTGGGTTTGTAATCCAAATCCGGGTTTTACAGAAGGTTGTAAAATGTTTTTACCTCATCATCACTTGCATTAGGGTTTTTGGTGTTGTTTATAAGTATAAATTTTGTTTGGTTGGGTTTGATTCCATCAATTTTTCTTTTGAACTCGACTCTTGAGCTCTTACAAATTTTCTTGTTTGGGTTTCACTAGAGTGATCCTTTGGTAAAATTAATATACCAAACCGGTTTTATCTCCCGATGTTTTTTGAGATTTATATTTTCTTAAGTGACTGACTACTATTATTAAATTAATTTAGCACTAGATATTTCTTTTCTAGTTCCTCATTTTCAAACTTAAGTTCATGACATAATTTGCATTCATTCAATTACTTCCTTTACCATTTTTATAGCCTAGGTAGTGTATCTTATAATTCTAGTACTTCGTTTTCTATTTTATTTTAGCATTGTTTAAAGATATATTTTTAGCATGACTTTATCCTAGTTTGCATAGTCTAGTATATTTATTCTTCTATGTCATTTACATCTGGTGATGATTGATTTTCACTAAAGAATTCGGTTTTGGAATGTACCTCATTGGAATCTTTTTAGCCTTAAGACACTTATGTATTTTGTCTTCTTCTTCACATCGTCGCTATCATCTCCATGCTCCTCCCACGAAAACCACCCTTTGATTTTGATATTTTAATTGGTTTCAGACTTCTCCGCTGAGTGATTTGGATCTCCACACTTGAAACATTTTTTCTCACTTGTCTTAGTTTTGTAATTTTATTTCTTTGGAAATGTTCTTCTTTCTTCATATGGTTGTTTTACGAATCGTCCATGTCTTTTGAAGAATTTCATTGAAGTTTCTTAGGCATGGTGTATTCTTCATCTTTCACTATGGGAGGTTGAACTATCATTCATCCACATAGATTCCTTTCTGCTTTCAAGCACATAGACTCATACTTTGTCTTTTTTTGTTTTTGGACGGTTTCGGAAGTGTTTCTTGCTTACTTCTTCATTAGACTTTTAAATTTTCATTAAGTTCGTCAAGTGAAGAGTTGTTAGATCTTTGATTCTTAATGTCGTGACTTTTGCGCGCCATTTAGGATCCAATGCCTTAAGAAACTTCCTAATACAATTCTTGGTAGAAAAACCTTCATCAAGTGCTTTTAGACTAGCAATAATAGTGTTACATTTAGCAAAAGCATTATCTATTGATTCCTCTTTCGGAATCATGAATTATTCATATTGTTGAACAAGAAGATCTATTTTGTTTGCTTTGACTTGATTATTACCTTGATGAGTAATTAACAAAGTATCCCAAATTTCCTTTGCGGTTTGACACATAAAAATTCTTTCATATTCTTTACGTGGTAAAGCATTATAAATTATCATTTTGGCTTTATTATTTTTAGCAAGTTTCTTTTTAAGATCATCATTTTGTTTGTGAAAATATACAATTTCATCCTTTTTAGTTTCGGGATTAAATTGAATGGGAGAAAAATCACCATCGGTAATAACATGCCAAAGATCTAGATCTTTTGACTTCACATAAGTTTCGAATCTATTTTTTCAATAAATAAATCCATCACTTTCAAATAGTGGTGGTCTTTGCATAGATTGCCCTTCTAAATATTTTTCCAATTCCATAGATCGATTCAAGTTTTAAAATACAATTTATTTTAAAAATCTTGTTTAACGTGGCTCTGATACCAATTGTGGAAAACTAGAAGGGGGGGTTGAATAGTTTATCGCTTTTTAATTTAATGTTTAGTTTGTTTATAAAAATTTAGATTCGACTTTTTGTGAATTCAACACTTGCATAATATGAACAATACAAATATGTAAAAAGAATAAAAGATAAGAGTTAGAAAGATCAAACCACAACACAAGGATTTATAGTGGTTCGGTTACGAAGCTCCTCTTCGGCCTACTCCACAACCCGAGCACCAAACTCGAGAGTTTTTTTCACTATGTCAACAAACTCCTTTATGGCGGAGAAAACCGTACACAACGTTGCTTATATCAGTTTTCGACACTAAGCTAGATGTCGAGTTCTAATCTTAGCTAGAACCAATCTATCATAACACAACTTTACAACTAGTTCACGACTTCACAACTTCTTCACGACTTCACAACTTCTTCATGACTTTACAACTTCTTCACGACTTCACAACTTCTTCACGACTTCACCACTTCTTCACAACTTCACAACTTCACTTAACCATACTACTTATATCACAACTATCTAACACTACTAGTAAAGTTCACCAAGATCTAGTACTACACAAACTCAAGTTATTACAAATGATTTTTAAACAAAACTCTCTGTTTGTTTTTATTCTACACATCTCTCTTTCTGTTTTTATTCTCGCCAACTCTCTTAATTCTTTTTCTCACAATTTTCACAATGTTAATTATACCAGCAATATTAAGTATAACTAATAGCATTAACTTAGCAGTATTAAGTATAACTAGCAGCACTAATTATACTTAACAACATAAACTTTTAATGACATGAATAATAGTACTAATTCATACACAACTCTACAAAACCATAAAGAGATAAAAGATTTTATGGATTTATCATTCCAATACTAGCAATCAAATATTAAAACCTACTTACATCAAAAGCTTTTGTAAGTAAATCTGCAATATTCTTGTCAGTATGGATTTTAACCATTTGAATTAACTTCTTTTCATTGCAATCCCTAATAAAGTGAAGTCTAATCTCTATATACTTTGTTTTTGAATGAAAAACAGGATTTTTAATTATGCAAATAATACTATTATTATCAATAAAGATTTTGGTATGCAAGAAATTATACCCATAATCAAGTAATTGATTCTGAATTTAAAGCACTTGTCCACAACAACTTGATGCAGCCACATATTCAGCTTCTGTTGTGGAATTTGCAACCACATTCTATTTCTTGCATTACCATGATATTAATCTACTTACAATAAATTGACAACCTCCTGTTGTAGACTTCTTATCCAAGCTTGCTCCAGCATAATCAATATCAGTGTATGCTACCAAATCAAAAGGAGAATTTTTTGGATACCAAAGACCCAATTTTGGTTGACCTTTTTGTTGACCTTTTACCCAATTTTGGTTGACTTGGTATCTTGCACAGGCACACACTGCAAACATAATATCATGTCTTAAGGAAGTAAGATACATCAATGAACCAATCATTGATCTATATAAATGAACATCCACTTCTTCACCATCTTCATCCTTGAGAAAAATCTTTTGAGTTTCCATAGGTGTGCTTGCTGTCTTGACATCAGTAAAACTAAATTTCTTCAAAATCTCAATCACATACTTGTCTTGACTGATAAAAATCCCATCCTCCTTCTGCTTTACTTGCAGTCCTAAGAAGAATATGAGTTCACCTATAGAACTCATCTAAAACTTCTTATGCATTATGTAGAACCCGTTTAACACTTCCACTTCATAACCCGAACCACGAAATCAAGAAAAGAGAAGAGAGAGAGAGACGAAATAGAGAGAGAGTAGAGAGAGAGTTGAGAGAGAAAAGAAATTTAGATTTTGTGAAAATGAAAAACTAGATATTTTCA
>BQNB010190110.1:0-11811 GCA_026074375.1 Tanacetum coccineum | reverse complement strand
CAAAGTGTTGATTTTGAATTGAAGTTACAACATGAAAAAGAAAAATAGAAATGTGATTCAAGTTTTAAGAATAAAAACACAAATCCTTTTGATTATTCTTGGATTTTAAAAATGGAGAAACTTAAAGACGAGAACGTGTCTTTGGATTTTACGGTGCAATCTTTGATAAAAGAACATGACAATGTCAAATTAGAATATCAAAAGCTTTTTAAATTCAATAAAAAAGACACAGCCTCAAACTCAAACGGAAATGGACGAATTAATTGCTCATGTCTCTAAGGGAAGGAAAGAGAAAACATAAATGCATAGGTCCAAATTCGTGCTGAGAATTAGAATCTTTGTTTACCATAATATGTAGTTAAAAACAAGACGGCAATTGTTGAAAAATCATTTTGAAAATACAAGTTTGACAAGACAAATTATTCTCAACTCTCTTTGTTCACACCATTACACAAACATGTTTTCAAAAGAAAACGGGATGTTCAAAAGTCAAAAGAAAACATGTCATGTCAAAACCAGTCACTTTACAGACTTTACCTACCAAATAAAGAGGGGTAAATTCAAACAAGAATGTCATAGCACTGGAATGTACAAAGTTGCCCACACCCATAAATCACAATTAAACGAGGCTAAGCATAATATTATCTTCTACATGAATGAATTGTTGCATCTAGTGTTAGAAGACCAATGATAGAGATTCACATGAAAAGAAATAGAGTCTTAGCTAACTCTAAGAACTAGCAAAGAAATCGCAGTTTATTTAGGTGAAAAATAAGCAAACCAATATCACATCTGAAATGTTATCCTCAAACCAGGAGATTGTAATTGATGTTTGATGTTGTAAACGCTTCTAAAGCAAAAACTTTGTTATGTGTTTCTTGTATACAAAATGTGCTTATTCCATGCCATGATAATAGTTTTGAAAATTATAAATTGAATGTGCGTTCGAATGTTCGTATATCCTTATCCACTAAATCAAGAACACCAAAATCAATATGATACTACATATGTAGTTCGCAAGACTAAGGTTTTCTAAGGAGTCGACATTATCTAAGTGTTTAGAAACTACTCATGTAGTCTCCAAAACTAAGATTGATGTCGGAAGCACCTCAAAAGCTAACGATAAGGTTTTTAGTTCAAAGAGAAGAAATGTACAAGATAAGTCTTTAAGCACATACATGAAGAACAAGATTCGAACTAGTCAAATCTGGCAAAAAAGGTTTAATCAAAACCAATATGTTGTTTGGGTCTCTGTTAACCCAAACCAATGGTCAAAATAACACAATCGGTTTCTGTTAAGAAATGGGTAGTCAAATTGCCCACTTGTCCATGTCTGTTCTTCTTGTGTTGTAGGTAGTTCCATATTGTTCTGTGGATTGTTGATAGTTTGTGTTCAAAGCATATGACGGGAGATCGATCACTACTGAAATTTTTATTAAGAAATTCCATGGGCACCATTCTTTTGAAAAGATTATTTTGCAGTAATCACAGCTAGGTGTTATATAAAGGGAATTATTTGTCATGTATATTATGTTTGAAGTCTTTGGACATAGTCTCTTTAAAAGCGTTGAAACCGTTTTGTGAAGGCGATTTAGAAGTGCTATTTCGTTCTAAGACATGTCACTCTGCGTACTTTGGAAGTAGATGATTTGCTTACAGGCGATTTCGGCGAATCAAATTTATATACTCATCATCTATTCTGACATGGTTGCTTCTTTACCCCGTTTGTCCTAATGTTAATGCAAACTTGACAAAGTCCATGTTTGCACCGCATACTATCACAACTTAATTTTGGCACCATAAACGATCACCCACTTGACTGATTGATGGTTTCTAAAGTTTGAATATGGAAAAGATCCACCGTTGCTGCTTGTGAAAGAGGAAAAAAGTAACAAGAAACTTCTCACCCACTCAAATAAGTTCCAAGTGATCACCTCCAAATTGAATTCCTTCATATGGATTTAATCGGTCCAATGCGGGTAGCTACAATTCATTAGAAAGAAGTATATTCTTGTGATCGTGGATGATTATTCTCATATACATGGGTTTACTTTCTTCACGAAAGAATGGAAACTCCAGAGATTATAAAAGAAGTTCATTTGCTCAAGCCACTGAATTACAAAGCCAAAGTTTGCAAGATTCGTACATACAATTGTACTAGAATTTTTATCCCAAAAAATGCAACTCTTAAAGCTCATTATGAAAAGTTAGGCATCATGCAACAATTTTCAACTACTCGAACGCCTCAGCAAAATGGAGTAGTTGAAAGACGTAATCAAACTCTTGTTGAAGCTGCTCGTACGATGCTTATCTTTTCTTGATTACCTGAATTTCTTTGGGCTGAAGCAGTAGCCACCGCTTGTTTTACTCAAAATCGGTCAATTATTCATACACGACATAACAAAACATCTTATGAGCTATTACGTGGCAGAAAGCCGAATGTTAAATATTTTCATGTATTTGGTTCATTGTGTTATCCAACAAATGACCAAGACGATCTTGGAAAAATGAAACCAAAAGCAGACATTGGGGTCTTTATTGGTTATTCGAAAACATCAAGAGGATTTTGAATCTATAACAGACGCACTAAAAAGATTATGGAAACCATACATGTCAAGTTTGACGATCTCACAGCTATGGCTTCTAAACACGATTGTTTAGAACCCGAGCTTCAACGATTCATAAATCATAATTCATCAGCAGAAGAAATGAATACTCCATCTAAAGAAGATTTGGATAATTTGTTCTGTCTAATGTTTGAAGAATATTTTAAGACGAAGTCTTCTGATACACCCATAAATTTCGTTGCACAACCGACTCAAATTCATGAAGACTCATCTTCTACATCTTCAATTATTGTTGATGAACATGAGGCTCCTCCCATTGTAACTGCATCTGATGAACAAACCTCTCCAATCTCTTTAACAGAGGCTGATGAATGCAATCAAGAAGATTCTACTCATTTTGATAGCAATTCATAATTTGTTTCATATAATCCTCCAAGTCATGAGTAAATTAAGTCATCTACAACGGCTCTAGAACCATCAAATGTGCAGAATTTCCACCAAGTACAACCCTCAACACATATTTGGACAAAAGATCATCCTCTAGACTAAGTTATTGGTGACCCATCCAAACCTATCATGACTCGCCAACGGCTACACACAGATTCTGAGGTATGCATATATGCATTAACGGTCAGCACTGTTGAACCAAAGAATATCAAAGAAGCTATGGCAGATCATAGTTGGATTGAGTCCATGCAAGATGAGTTGAATCAATTTGAGAGACTTCAAGTTTGGGAACTCGTTCCACGACCAGAAGGAAAGAATATTATTGCTCTCAAATGGCTCTAGAAGAATAAGTGTGATGCTGAAAATATTATGGTTCGAAACAAAACTCATCTTGTGGCAAAAAGGATACAGGCAGGAAGAAGGCATTGATTTTGAAGAGTAATTTGCTCATGTTGCTCGTCTTGAGGCCGTTCGGATGTTTATTGCTTATGCTGCTCATAAGAATATCACTATCTTTCAAATGGATGTTAAAATGGCTTTTCTTAATGGTCCTTTGAAAGAAGAAGTTTATGTCAGCCAACCTGAAGGGTTTATTGATCTAGAATTCCCAGATCATGTCTACAGGTTGAAAAAAGCTCTATACGGTCTTAAGCAAGCACCTCGTGCATGGTATGACAAATTGTCTTCTTTTCTAATTGAACATGGTTTCACTAAAGATATTATTGACCCGACTTTGTTCACACGACGTCACGAGGGAGACATGTTACTTGTTCAGGTATATGTGGACGACATTATTTTTGGATCAACAAATCCAGATTTTTCAAAACGTTTTGCAAACCTAATGAAAAATAATTTTGAAATGTCAATGAAGGGTGAACTAAAGTTCTTTCTTGGACTTCAAGTTCATCAATCTCCCCGTGGCATATTCATAAGTCAGTCACAATACGCGATTGAATTGTTAAGGAAACATGGTCTGGATGAGTGTGTCTCAATGAGAACACCTATGGCAACTGAGAGGTTGGATGCTGATTTACAAGGCACTCCTACTGATCAAACGACTTATCATTGTATGATAGGAGGGATTATGTATCTAACAACCAGTCGTCCAGATATTACTTTTGCTACTTTTGTAAGTACTCGTTATCAAGCACGTCCTACGGTCAAACAACTCAAAGAGGTTAAACGGATCTTTCGGTACCTAAGACAATCTTATAACATGGGACTATGGTATCCGAAGGATTCCGAATTTGAACTAATTGCATATTCAGATGTGGACCATGCAGGATGTAAAGATGATTGTAAAAGTACATCAGGATGATTGCAAATTCTAGGTGGAAAGCTCGTGAGTTGGAGCTCAAAGAAACAAGATTGTACTATGATGTCTACTGCTGAGGCTGAATATGTTTCCTTGTCTGTATGTTGTGCACAAGTTATTTGGATGCGTACATAACTGCTTGACTATGGATACAAGTACAACGGGATTCCGATGTATTGTGATTCCAAGAGTGCCATTGCTATCTCATGCAACCCAGTTCAGCATTCTAAGACAAAACACATAGACATCCAGTATCATTTTATTAAGGAACATGTTGAGAAGGGTACTGTAGAAATTTACTTTGTCTGGACAGAATACCAACTTGCGGATCTATTTACTAAAGCTCTTCCAAAAGAACACTTTGAGTATCTAATTTATCGCATTGGTATGAGATGTATGACTCCAACACATTTGGAAAGCCTGACAAAGTCATCTTCTTGAAAAAGATCATACATCAAAAACATGTAAATAAATTTTTCAAAAACAAAAGAAAAAACTGAAAAATACAAAATTTCAAAAAGATTTGTCATATTTAAAAAAAACATAAAAAGTCAACATTATTCCAATGGGGAGTTTTTGAAAATTCGGAAAATTAATGAGACAAATCGAAAAAGAAAACTACAAGGGCTAAAAGTGTTATTTCTCAAAAGATTATATTCGGTTACTATAAAAGGAGAAAAACATTTTCTTTTTACTTTTTATGTTCACCGAGTCAATAATATCGAGATTGAAAAGAAAATCAAAGAAAGATTTCTGAGCTTATTACAGCGATTACACTTACTTTTATTTCTAAAACGTAAGTGGTTATGCGTTTTGATTCAGTTCTATAACTGTTTTGAATTATCAAGTTTAAACTCGGTAAGGATAGGGAATACCGAATTTGGGTTTTATCAAATTTTTGATAAATGATTTGATCAAAGACGATAATAATCAATGTTTATGTGGAAATAGATGAAAAATAACTTAGAAAAGGGTCTAAGATCATGAACTCGATGTTGATAAAGAAACTCAGAGGGGTTTGATGTTTATCGTGTTTGATATGATTTCTAATTTTGTTTGGATTTTGAATAATGATAATAAAACATAAACGAATCGAGTTTGGTTTTTCATAAGTTAAAGGGATTCATCTTATCTCTATTGCGAAACTCAGTAAATGTCAAAAAGTCAAACTCGGTAATGTCAAAAAGTCAAATTCAGTAATGTCAAAAAGTCAAAATTCAGTACAAATGAGATTTGTAGATAAGTGAATTTGTTTTGGTTTTCTACTGAATTTTATGCGCTCATATTTTCTGCATGCTTATGATTAATGCTCGAATGTCTGTGGAACAAAAAGATCAGTCTCTCATGTGTTTTGGAAAAATCAAATGATTGTGAAAAAGAAATCAAGTTTTTATGAATTCTAAGCCTTGGGTCAAATATGTCTATTCGTAATTGTTTAAGTGGTCTAAGTCATGTCCGGTTTTGACCGTTTTCTGCAATGAACAGAATGAGGAGTGAGTGACTTAGTGACCATTCAGTTATTGAATTAGATGTGTTTGTTTTCATTGTTTAGGATTCATGACAAAAAGTGAAAGTGGAAAAGTTTTTTTAACTTGAATCGGAAAATCCAAGTCTCAATTGTTTAAGTGGTCCAAGTCATGTCCAGTTTCAGCCGTTTTCCGCAATGAATAGAATAAGGAGTGAGTGACTTAGTGACCATTTAGTTGTGGATTTTTGGTTGACTGATTCTATGTTATTATTGTAAAGAAAGTTTTTGACAAAAGTTTTCTGTAAAAAGTTCTCAAAATCTGTTATTGTGTCAAAATGATACTTTTTCATAAAAATGGTTTTAAGAAGATGTATGATTTCTCTTTCAGTTTTCATAAAAGAGTCTTGCTTAAACTCGAAAAGAGAAATCTTCATCATTCTTGAAAGAGTATCATGTCACAAAGAATTTCTAGTGAGGATATTCTAAAAACAGAAAGAGAGAGCTAAATCCATACGTGAAAAAGCAAATCAAAAGTATGTTCGAAAAAGAATTGCTAGAACACACAAAAATGATAAATAAAAAGAACAATTCGAATAAAGCGTATGGCATGTACTGGAAAAAGCAAGAACGAGCACATGAGAAAGAAACTGATCAAAAATATGTTCAAAAAGAATTGTCAGAACATATAAAACAGACATAGTGGAAAAAGACAAAAATGTCAAAAGAATTATTTGTTACCTAACATCTCAATTTTATTCATTCAGTAATCATCATGGCACAACAACAACATGCAGCTGATGTTCATCCAGACGAACTGTGTCCTCTAAACAAACGATATGATCTTATGGATGCCAACAAGAAGGTTGATCTTGATCATGTGCAGTGTCCACCCAAAAGCAAAATACTGACGAATATCATCAAGAATCATCCTTTACGATTCAGTATTGCTGCTTCTTCCTCTGTACCATAGATTTATATGGCACAATTATGGCATACTTTGAAGGAAGATGGATCAAAGTATAGGCTCAAGTTTATGCTTGACAAGAAAGAGCTTTCACTTACACTGGATAACTTCAGGCAATCTTTCACTTACCACAAGTAAATGCCAACAATCATGATAGCTTTGTGCCACCACCATCATTTTTAGACATGGTTCCATTCTATAAACAACAATTAGGCTTTACAATGGAGCTGAAGACATCATCAAGATTTAAGACAACTGGTCTTCTGCAACCATGGCAAACGTTATGCAAGATATTTTCCAAGTGCTTGACAACACGTGTTACTGGATGGGATCAACCGTCGTTGCAGATAATGCAAATGATGTATTGCTTTATCAATAACATTCATGTGGATTATGCGGAGTTACTGTGGGAAGGACTTCAATTTCTCATGCAAGATTTACAAAGATCATCATTAGTCATTACATGACCAGTTTCCCTGAAATTTCAAGACGTGCTCGTGACATGTATCACAACCTGCAAGATGATGATATAATGAAAAATATCTTTAATTCAAGGAGACACAAAGATAAAGTTGGCATGCAAATTCCAGATTGGATGATCTCAGATGATCTCAGAAGTGATGAAGCACACAGAGCATTAATAGGAGTTGCGGTGGTGTTTGGGTTAGTTGTTCCTCTGACTCAGTCACAAGCCGTCTGAGTTAACCAAGGAAATCATAGGACACCTAGCGCACCCTAGTATATACCCATTTAAAGTGGCATACAGCAGAGTCAAGTGCTCCAAAACGATCAACTGTGATTCGTTTTTGTCTTCCTGAAAGGAGATCTACACGTCTTACTCCCCCAGCTCCAGTGCCAACTGTTGATAAAGCAGATGAAATGATTTTACAAGATACATTACAAGTAAGTCTTGCTGAGCACAAAAGTCAAGAAGAGCGAGTAGCAAAAGAAAATGTAGAATTGGTCAACAAGCACTTGGCGTCTAAAGAGATTGAAAAGATGATGGAAGGATCAGAGAATGTTATTGATGATAGTTTACCTCTTAGGAATGATGAAACAAAGATTCTCGATACTAGGTTAGAGCCCAGGAGTAATAAGGAAAGTCCGAAGGTGGAGATCACTAATGATGAAGAGGTAGAAATTACTAATGTTGTCTTACCTGTCAATGTTAATAAAGAGGAGGATGAAATAACTGATGAAGTGTATGAATTAAAGCGAAGGGAGAAAGGGAAGATTGTAGAGGAGTCTAGGAATACATAATTCTTCACACCAATTAGATCTTCTAGGACTCATACTAATCTCGTATCTTCGGATATTGAGAAACTTCAGGAATTGACGGTAACTGACACTTAAAGAACATCATCATCAAGATCACCTACCAAATTGTCTCAAACAAACCGAATTCTATCATTATTCAAAGCCAAACCTGCTCGGTTTAAACGATACAAGAATTTCTTTCATGAGTTACAGGGACGGTATACATATTTGTTTAAACATTTCAAAGAAAGATTTTTGTCAAGGAAGTCATTCAATACTCTTGCTGATCATCTCCAAGAAGTAATGGTCGAATCATTACCCACTACGGTAGATACGCATATTAAGGAGCAGGTTAAAAAGAAAGTTCCTGAGCAGGTTCAAGATCAAGTTCCAGTGTATGTTGCGGAAGGGCTGATTCTGGAGAGACAAAAGACTAAAGAAGAGATGGAACAGATGATTGCTAAAGCTATTTTACAAGAGCGTGGGAATATACAAGCTGAAATTTCCTTACAAATTTAGAAAGCTATTGATAATCAGATCCCTTCTCAAGTTGATGCGTCAGTAAGAAGAACAACAATATCAACTGTATCTTTCTATGAAAAACGATCCTTAATTGCAACAACAAGACATAGCAATATGGCTAGCACTTCAGATGAAGTTTGAAAGTCTTCAGATACCACAAACTACATGTAGACCTTCTGCCATTCGCCCAAGAGATCAAGACGATCCTCATGATGATGCTCATTCTGAGGGGGAGAATCATGCAAAGTGGCGGAAGACTTCTGAGTATGAAGCATATGTGTCTGGAGAGTCATCGTCTGGGCAGGTCAATGAAAATGAACAAGGTCCATTAACTTCAGGAAATTAAGAGCAAGAAGACGACTATGATTTTTAGACTGAGTCTTATGCTTCAGATGATTATGAAATACCAACGAAGCAAATGACACAAGATAATATGGAAGAAGTATCTCTGACAATTGATGAAGCAAAATTAAAGAAAATGGTTGATGAGATGTTGAGACAAAGATGTACTTCAGGAGACGAGCATCAATATCACATTGATCAAATGAATAATTTCCTGAAAAGTGACATTGTTTGGGAAAGTAGAAAGGAAATCCTTGTTTCTCCGCATCCATGAAAGACCACACCTCTAGTTTAAAGTTTTCAGAGAGATCTTGAAGCTCCACTACTATCTCTTATAAATCAAGATCTTTTGTATCTGAAGAAAGGAAGTTCAGGGCCTAAGAAGATTGTATTGTCACTTCACAAGTTTCCTGCAATTATCTTTAATGATGATGATATCAAAGAACGAACTTCCAGATCGGTGAATAAGTGTGTTAAGAAATTTAATCCTTATGCTCGATATGGTGTTGAATATTGGAAGAATCCTCTAACAAAGATCTTTTACATAAGGAAACAAAAAGAGCCTGGAAAACCAAAGGAAGTGATTTATTCGAACTCGAAGATCATTCAAGTTATCAAGACATACTGGGAATTAGTTCATGAATATAAGTTTATCACAGAGATAGTTGCAAGAAGAGCTAATAAGTGCATTGTGTCGATTACCGAGCCTGATTACAAGAATCTCATTAAGAATGATATCGAGGACATGTATTTGCTGATTATGAATGGCAATGTACCTGACTATGCAGAAACAGGGTTGCTATGGTCTTTATCAGTATTCATTAGAAGTTCAGTGATATGGGAAAGAGTGTATGATTTCTAACTTAGAATTGAAAGTTATCAACAAAAAGTTAATCTCACTGCACCAAAAATATATTTTCCAGGAGTTGAAAAGCACAAAATGTTCTCCATTATCTATGAACCTGTGCATGGAATCATATACAAGAATAGCAAGAAAGAGAAAAGGGTGACGAGACATTTAGAAATTCATAAGTTTTGTGATGCAACTCTAAACAGAGTTTGGAAGGATTGAGGAGTTTCAATAATGATGTTAAGTATGGTTATATTCAAAGAGATCTCACCAATGATGAAGTTGAGTATCTAAAATTGTTGGAAGAAGAGATTGAAGTAAGATTGAAGTATCGTAATCAAATGAGAAGATGGGAGATGTATGTGAATGAAAGACCACTTGGACCACAAAGAGAACGCCCAAAATAATCGACCCTTAGAGGGAGATTGTTAGGTTCATAAAAAGTGTCGATTATGTGGTTTAGTTATATTTAGTTAATAGTCTTTATTTTGTTTAGAATAAAGTAGTTTGTAATAAGGTATATTATGCTAAAAGTAAGAAATAGCATAATAACCAAAAATAGGGACTAGAAGTGAAATATTAGAAAAACAAAGGAAGGGAAAGCTCCTTCCTTCTCCTATAAATACCCCCTCTAATCATCATTAGAGGGTGATGCCTTGTAATAAACATTTTCCCTTTCCCTCTATTTTAATAACATTTCAAATTTGAATATTTGCCCTCCTCTACTATTCTCTCTAAGCTTTCATGATCAATATGTATGATTCAAGATAAACATGATCTAACAAGTTCCGTTAACACCATTCACGTGCGTCACACGTGAGGGTATTTTTGTCCTTGTCTTTTTGCCCCGTTTACAATACTTTTTTTAAAAATTTTATAAAATAAAAAGTATATAATTTATAAAAATATTTATACTTCGAAAAAATATTTATAAAAAAATATTCGAAAAAATATATATACATCGAAAATTTTATAAAAGTTTTATACTTCAAAAAAAATATTTATACTTCGAAAAAAAAATATTTTTATAAAATAAAAATTTTATACTGTGAAAAAAAAAGTATTTTTATACTTCTAAATAAAAAATTTATACTTCGAAAAAAAAAGATTTTTATACCTAGGATGCATCCATACGCTCCCTACAAATCAAATCATATATGGCCAAGTGCATAATAGAGCACACAAAAATAGGATTTTTAAAAAATATTTAACATATTTTATTTTTAAAATTTTATACGTCGAAAAAAATATTTATACTTCGAAAAAAAGAATTCTTCGGAAAATTTTATAAAAATTTTATACTTCGAAAAATATATTTTTTCTTAAAAAAATAAAAAATTTATAAATATTTTTTTTGAAATCCTTGTTTTTGAAGTATAAATATTTTATTTCGAAGTATAAAAATACTTTTTATTCGAAGTATAAAATAAAATACTTTTTTTTCACAATATATAATTTTTATTTTAAAAAAATATTTTTTTCGACGTATAATTTTTTTTTTTGAAGTATAAAACTTTTATAAAATTTTTTGAAGTATAAATATTTTTTTCGAAGTATAAATATTTTTATAAATTATATACTTTTTATTTTATAAAAATTTTAAAAGTATATATTATAAACGAGGCAAAAAGACAAGGACAAAAATACCCTCACGTGTGACGCACGTGGATGGGGTTAACGGAACTTAACTAAGAAAAATAACGATCGTTAGAGATAAGGATGGATGGTGTTACATAGTTTATTTTTAAGGATTAACAAGGCAAAAAAAGATCAGGGACAACCATAGGGATTTGGCCTAAACCACAGGGACGAACCGTGTGATTTACTCTTAAAATAATGTGGCTTCAAAAGGAAGATCCTAGACTTCTACAAGTATACCAAAAATACTTTGACATAACATAAGAGTGTTGGCCTTATATAATCCTTCACAACAATAAGCAAACTCGAATAAGCTCCTTAATGAGCCGGCCAAATGAAAGAAAGAACAAGAGAGAGAAAAGAACTAGGAATGTTAGATTAAGAGAGAGAATGGTGAGTTACAAGTGTGAGAAAATGCAACCAACACCCTCTCCATGTGTG
>BQNB010190109.1:0-11811 GCA_026074375.1 Tanacetum coccineum | reverse complement strand
TGCTTTATCAGTATGTTTAGTGCTTATCTTGCTTAGTTGTTAGTTTAAAAATAGTTTGTATCACTTTCTTAGTTAGTACTGTTAGTTCATTTGATAAAACTGTTGGTATTGAGTTAACACTGCTAGGCCATTTCAGCTTATTTAAGTGCTTATTCTTGATTGAAATTTGCTTAAAAGTGCTTTAATTTGTTATTTGATAATCTGTTTTTAATCAGGATTAAAAGAAAAATAGTCTTTGAAAGCTTTCAGGGGTATTTTCAACTAGCAATACTTATTTAGAGTTAGTACTGCTAGTTCACTTTTGGAACAGTACTAACTTAAAGCTACCAGTACTAACTCCAAGTTAGTACTGTTAGTACTGGTGGTCCATTTCTGCTTACTAGCTTATTGTTTCTACTTATTTAAGATTGGTTTAGTTTTTTTAAAGTAGTTTAAGCCTATTTTAGTTTACTGTCTTCAGTAGAACTTATTTGCCTTTTCAAAATAACTTTAAGAGTTTATCAGTTTCAGTTTTCTAGCTTATTTATCATTATAGTGTATTCTGGTTGCTTATTCTTATGCTTAAGTGCTTATTTAGGGTAGTTAACCTTCTGTTTTAGCTTATTTGTTTATTTCTTGTTTAATTGTGTTTTGTTAAGGCTAGCAGTACTAACTTTAGGCTAACAGTACTAACTCCAAGTTAATACTGTTAGTTAATACTGTTAGTTTGTACTGTTAATTTATACTGGTAGTTAATACTGCTAGTATTATTGTTAGTACTGTAGTGTTTCTCTTGTTTAAATTAGTTTAATTGCATGCTGAAATTGCTTATTTAGAGTTAGCTTAGCTTATTTGTTTTGTCTTAAGCTTATTTGAGCTTATTTGTGCCTTAGTGTAAAAGTTTTAAGTGTTTTTGCTTTTTCTAGCTTTTATTATTGTTCCAGCTTATGTTCTTTATTTATTTTTATGTGCATTTGCTTATTCAGTGTTAGTGCCCAATCATTCCTTGTCATATTCAAACATCAATCATCAATCGTCTATCGATTTTCTATTCCAGCCTCGTTGGGACATAACGACCCGGGAACACTCTATACTGCTTCCGGTTTCTTTGATTTCGCGAATTCTGATCCTTGATATATATTTATCTATGTATTTATATCATATATAGATAAGTTTTAAGGAGTAAGTTTGAGCGAGTCAAGAGTCTATTAGGATATTATTAGCTTATGCTTATGCTTATGCTTTAGACTTTAAGTTATTCCAAATGGATATAAAAAGTGCATTCCTGAACGGTTTTATCAATGAGGAGGTATACGTGGCACAATCTCTGGGATTCATTGAGTTTGAAAAACTGGATCATGTTTATAAACTCAAGAAATCTTTATATGGTCTTAAACAAGCACCTAAAGCTTGGTATGATAGATTAAAAGCTTTTCTTATTAAACATGAGTACAAAATGGGAATGGTAGATAAAACACTTTTTACTAAGAAGAAAAGTTCAAATCTCATCATCGTTCAAATATATGTCGACGATATTATATTCGGTTTGACTTGTCAAGACATGTGTGATGACTTTTCCAAAATCATGCATGACGAGTTCGAGATGAGCATGATGGGTGAACTTAACATCTTCCTTGGATTACAAATAAAACAAATGAAAGATGGAATTTTCTTTAATCAATCTAAATATATTAAAGAAATGTTTAAAAAATTTGGCTTAGAAGATTCTAAACCAATGAAAACCCTCATGTCCTCATATACTAAACTCACGAAAGATGAAGAGTATGAGTTGGTAGATAGTACCAAGTATCGAGGCATGATAGGTAGTTTACTCTACCTAACGGCAAGTAGGCTCGATATCATGTTTAGTGTCTGCCTTTGTGCACGCTTCCAAGAGGATCTCAAAACCTCTCATCTTGAAGCGGTTAAGCGTATATTCCGATACATTAAAGGTACTACGCACTTACGATTATGGTATCCTAAGGGGACCGGCATGGAAACCGTAGTTAATACAAATAATGCCTAAAAATGTTATATATATTTTTTTGACTCATCTACGTTTTGAAGATGACAAAATGTAAAAACATTCATGATAAAAATAAACGGTTACATGTTATTAATCGTAAATTTTTATTTCGACACAAATCACTTAAAGGTATGAATAAACAAATCATTAAACATGATTAAGAAAATAATTTTTCTTCTTAACCATCTCATTTCTACAAAACTATTTTTACAAAATTAAAAATATACAAAATAGTTTTATTAATAAAAATAATGCTTTTATTTAAATATAAATGTTTGAATTCAGTTTTCCCCTCAAAACAGGAAACAACATACCATGAACAACCTTCCCCCACAAAAAGACAAAAAAAGAAGCGTCAGTCTAGTGGCGGCCCCCTTAGTGGCTAGACGGTCCCTAGATATATCTGGGACCGCCGGGATCGCCACCAGGGAATGTTAGATTTCCCTGTCTATAAATATTGCACTCTTTCTTGCAGAAAAACAATTTCCTCTTATACGAATTTTTTCAGTTCTCTTTGTCTCTCTAAAAATTTTCTTTCTCTCACTAAATCTCTTGATCACTAACATAGTTTAATCTTGTTTCAAGTGATCCAATTTTATAATCTATCTCCTCTCTTCTTCTATCTAGTGTAAGAGAAGAACACTCGTATTCGTCAAGAAACGAAGTGTTATAGATTAGTGATTTCTCCTCTCTTCTTCTAAGATCCAAATCTCTATTTGGATTATCTTGTGTGATTGTGTAAATCGGATAGTGTATAAATCCGATAGTGTAGATCTTGTGATTAGGTAGTGTTTGCGAAGTGGTAGATTGGTTCTATCTAAGATTAGGACTCGACATTTAGCTTAGTGTCGGAAAACAACGTAAGCGACGTGTAAACGGTTTTCTTCGCTTAAAGGGAGCTTGTTGACATAGTGAAATCTCGAGTCTGATACTCGGGGAGTGGAGTAGAGCGAAGAGGAGCTTTGTAGCCGAACCACTATAAATCTTGGTGTCTTTGTTTGATCGTTCTTTACCTTATCTCTTTATATTGTTTATGTTTCTCATTTATTGTTTGTATTGTTATTACAAGTAGATAGTTATCTTGATTGGTTCATATTGATGATTGATTGAACATATACTCGAATCTAACAATTTTAGAAGTAAAATTTTAAAACGCCAATTAACATGTAAACTATTCAACCCCCATCCCTTCTAGTTTCCACAAAGGAGGACAAGTGTGACTGTCTCCTTGGCTTGTAAGGGATCGTGCTAGCTATGCGCTGACTGTCAGGTGTCGAATAGTACATCCTTAATCGTTAATGACAGTTGGGGGACATCGGTCTCCTACATGAGTACTCATGCGTAGAGGAGAAGCAACCAGGCGAGGTGTAGCCTAGTTTGAGTGCAGGCTTTCGTCAGGTGAGTACTGATGGGCCTTTGTATTTAGCTTGATCCGAGCGGGTAAGGAATAGATTTAGGCTATTAATATTGATACGCTATCAATTAGTATTTTTTTTTCATATTTAACGCATAAACTATACCACACAAAACCCTTGCCGTCAAAATAGACATATATCTTGAGTTGTTATCAATCAACTATATATTTTTTCTTCTTCTTCAAATTGTTTCATTGTCGAATATTATCATCGTTGACAACAAACGTTGATCATTGAAGGGCTCTTTGTTATGGGGTATTGGTTTGTAGGGTTTAAGGTGAAAGTAAAAAAAATTGTTTGTTTAGTATAAATGGGTTTTTAAATGGTCTTTTAAACCCTTAGATCCGGATTCTACAAAACCTTTTTAGCTCAACAGAATTTCTAATACAAAAGTATGTTTAAGAGTGATATATTTATTCGTATACATTCTTGACCATGCAGTGTCCTTTATAAATAAAGAATCATAATGAAGTTGATCTAAATAATATTTTAATTTAAATTTTATTATAAATTCTATACAATAAATTTAATTTCTCTATCTTAAAATTACATCAAATCGAAATTAAAATCCAATTCTATTTAAAAACCAAAAGCCCTAAATATATCTCTTCCTTGTTTAAGCATCATTTGTGGGCTTGGTAAGAGCAAACTATTAACATTTCAAATATTTTCCATTTAATTTGATAATTTCCGACTGAATATGCAACAAAAGAAAAGGCATTAATTAAAAGAGTTAATTGCATAAATGGTCCCTGTGGTCTGTCGGGTTTAACGAAAAAGGTCCCTAAACTTTTTTTTTTTCTCGATTCCCTGTCCCCAACGTTTTCACCCGTATCGGGTTTAGTCCCTTGACCAACATTTTCCGTTTGTTTGACCGTTAATTGTTGGTTTAGTTGGTATAAATGACATAAATACCCTCGTGCTTGTTCAGAAATGATCCATGTGGTTTCTTGTGTTTCAGAAATGGTCCCTGTAACAGTTAATTTCGAGAAATTTTTTTAAAAAAATTCGAATTTTTTTACATAAATTTAAAACATTTCGAGAATTTTTTTTTTTTAAAAATTCGAATTTTTTTTAAAACATTTCGAGAAATTTTTTTTTAAACATTTCAAAAAAAGATTTTACCAAAAATTTTAAATATTCTTACATAAAATTTACAAAAAAAAAATTTTAACCGAAAAATATAAAATATTCTTTACATAAATTTACAAAAAAAAAAAATTCGAGAATATTTTTTTATTAAAAAAAATTATCAAAATTTTTTACATAAAATTTCAAACATTTAACGATAAATTTTTTTTTTATTTAAAAAAATTCGAATTTTTTTTTAAAACATTTTCGAGAAAATTTTTTTTTTAAAAAAAAACATTTCAAAAAAAAAATTTTTTACCGAAATATTTTAAAAAAAATATCTTACACACATTAATTAGAAAGTTGAAAAAAAAAATTTTAATGAAGGACTAAATATGTGATATCACATAAACCACAGGGACCATATTTTTAAAGTTATATAGGTTTTAATGTAAATATATTTGAAAAGACAAAAATACCCATAAAGTTAACGGTCAACTGACGAAAATGTTGGTCAAGGGACTAAACCCGATACGGGTGAAAACGTTGGGGACAGGATCCGGGAAAAAAAAAGTTTAGGGACCTTTTTCGTTAAACCCGACAGACCACAGGGACCATTTATGCAATTAACTCTAATTAAAAAGAGAAACTGGATCATGATCGCTTTAAGAATTAAGACATTTATAAATGTATATTTAAAAGAAATTGAAGTAAATACTTAAAACTAATACATAAATTATTATTGCTTAGCTAAAAAGTAGTTTCCATTCATATCGTCCTTTAATGATTCCAGCCACAAATATTTTTTTTTTTTGTTCCGGACAAAGTGATTGAGTATAAAGATACACTTTTTGTCCTTATGGTTTACCGAGTATAACACTTTTGGTCCAAAACGTTTTTTTTAACGGATCTTGTCTGATTTTACGTGACCCATAACCAAAAGTGTTATACCCGGTAAACCTAACCATTAACTTGTATTATATTTTGTGTTTGAAGACAATATATGGTTATAACGTGAAGTTTAGTTCAATACAGTTTGAATTCTCTATTCTAGCATGATGATGAAAACAATATACAGTAACTTTGACAGCATGAGATTACAAAACTAAATCTCAGATTCATTAATCCTCCAGCAATTCAGTATTTACATATATAGGGATATCAAAAAGATTAAATACAAACAAAAAATTAATATTCATCCAACTATTGAGTGTAGCAATGAATCAATATAATTTGTGAGAATGAGATTGATCAGAGGACGATTCAGCTTCGTATATCGTAGACAAGCGAAGCCTAAAGGACCGAACAGCCAACCGAGCTTTCCTCGATGAATATCTTTGCATTTTCCTAATTGAACCTGATCTCGACACTCCTAAGCTCGGTTGTTGCTTTTGATCCAACATTAAACGATCAGCTGCTTCCTCGTCAATTATCACATTAATCTTACTCGTTTCCATCACCACAAAAGGAGATATCTTTGATTTCTTCTTATAACTATTACTCCTTTTCTGCTGACTAAATCCTTTAGACGATTTCGAAGAAGAAGATGGTTTGGAATTAAGGGCGACGCTGGCCTTGACGGCCAGCGCGGCCAACTCAGAAGCACTAAGACGATCACGAAGTTTAGAAATTGGTAAAACAAAATAAATTTGACCAGCATCAAGCTCGTGTTGTGCATCCAACGCGCGAATATGCTGGTCATAAGACAAATTATCAGAGTTACATACAAAGAAAGAAGCCGAATTAGAAGGCTCCTCCATTTGATCAAGAACCTCAGAAACAAAGACAGGAGTTGAATATGGCCGTAAGTCGCCTTTTGGCGATATGACAAAGGCCGAATTGTTAGACGATCTTACGGTAACGGAATCGCCACCAACGGAAGACAAACAACCACCCATGAATTAATTTATTGGTCGACGTTTTTAGAAAGAGATCGAGAACGAATGAAAAGAAAAGTGTGTTTTGGTGTGTGTTTTGGGAGAAAACATGAAGGTCAAGTGTATATATAAACACAAAAGAGTCGCTTTTTATGAATTGACTAATTATTTAATTAATATATATTCGGATAAAAGTTTTGTTGATGCTTAATAAGCGATGACGCGTGAATATAAAAAGGTTGGTTGAATGCTTATTACTCGTGATGCTTGGTCATCAAGTTAGTGCTTTCAAACTTCCCTTAATTTATTTTTTATTTTAACTCAAGGCAACCTATTCTTTTGCAAGATTACTCATGACTGTTTGCTTATTCTCTTCCTATCTTATCTTATTTTAACTTATCAAAACCGTTGACCATACATGTCTTCATGTACTTTCGATAAATATATCCAGGCCAACTTGTTATTTTATTAAACTGTATGTAACAACTAACAACATCGTTGAATAACCTTAATTTATAAGTTTTCACATGTCAGTAGCAAGCAGCATATATAAGAGGTAAATATAAACGTTTATAATTGAGAACTTAATGTCAAATTATTTTTTTCGTAAGTGTAAGCTACTTCAAAAAATGTATGTATAAACATAGCCTAGCTCAATCGTCAATTACAACGACGGTCTTAGAAAACTTCCGATAGTCCTGTCCTAGGACCACAATCATGAACTAATACTCGACCAGGATGAGATTTTTTTAGAACCACAAGAAAAAAGAAAGAAAGAAAAAGAGGGATACGTTATGTCCTTATAGACTACATTTGCATAACTTTATATGTTCGTTACTCTGAAGTAAACTGACGTTTAGTGACAAATTAAACTATGTACAAAAAGTTTTAGTTATATCTAGCTAAATATGTTTTTTATTAACCTTAACTAGCAGGTACCCACACCCCCGGCCATACGCCCAAAAAAAAAAATGCGCGTGAGGTACCATGTGACTAAATTTGCGCGAGCAAAATGTTGTTTCATCTATACATTTTTGCTAACACTAACTTTATGAAAGAATGAAATTTTTTAATTAAAATAACTATAAGCCATAACAATGCAAAGTATTTCATATTTAAATAAACCTAAGGTTTAAATTAAAAAAAGTAAATACATAAATTAAAGATATACGTCGCTACAAAAATGTAATTGTGTAAAAACACAAAATGCCGACTATTAATAATTTAATCTACATCATTAGCTACAACGTCTTTATCTACAAAAAATTTAGACAATGACATAGAAGTGAATGGATCATTGGTATCACTAAGAGTAGATTGAGCATCTTCGTGTGGTACAACTATCGCATCATCATTGATGAGGCTATAGAGAAACCTCTTAAGCTCATAAACCTTTTTAATATGTAATTATAAAGAGGTCACACACCATTTTTTTTGAGCAAACACTTCATTGTTGAGACAACGTACAAATACCCAACTAATATATAGAAAGAACACATAGTATAATTTTGTATGTATATATTAATAGTCCAAAGTCCAAACAAAAAAGGCACAAAGCCCAAATTATAAACCATACCTAGACCCATTGTTTTTAGCCCAAAACACAAAACTTTAGTTCTTTTTGTGTGGTTTTGACGATGGTATCCTAACAAAGTCACAATCTCATCCAAACATTGTCTTTCTTGAAAATCAGATTCATCATTCATCAAAGCTTGAATAAAATACCAAAATGAATTGTAGAGTTGAGATAACACAAAAAATTACTTCTTGTGATAGATAACTATAACAATATTGATCATCTTCAAAACCGTAAATGGTTACATAATTTAGTATTATATAGGAAACGAAGGATCCAAGAGGAAGAACAACACACAAGCTTATGATTTTCAATTCTTCTTGATTCATTGTTATTTTTGATATGTTGAGGTAAGAACATCATAATTGTTTTTTTTATTTTTCTTTAATTTTTTAATTAAAGTTTTCAATTTGGTAGGGCTATTGGTCAAATAGAAGTATGAACAAAATGTTTTTAGCTGTTTTTGAATTAGCAATGTGGATGCCATGATTGTGTTTTCTTAGATAAGTTGAATGTTTGAACCAGTTTACCACGGGAATATGTCTGGTTGTTTGATGTAAAAATCAATTAGGCATACATGAGTTATATAATACAACAACTCATGAATTTTTTTGATGTTATTCGTTATTAGAGTGCTTTGAAACAAAATAAGTCATCATGTAAAACCTCCGAGACACCACGTTTGATGTGTAAACTCCGTCAAGTGTAAACTCCTTCGTTGGATTTACTGATATACTTTAGTCGTGTGACGTGAAATTCCTCTTGACGGATAAATTTGGTGTAGTGCTTGTATGTAAACCCGTATGTTGGCAATGTAAATTTAACTGTATAAGCCTAAATGTAATACCTCTTATAATAAAAGTAGACTTCCGAAAAAGATTAAGCAATGCGGACTATATAATATGATGACTTGTAAAAATTTATTGATATGTTATGGTCATTGGCATGCAGTATCTTAATACAAATTCTACTCTGTATGAGGCGTTGCTGAAAGCTGACAAAGATCAATGTTTGACACGCGAGGAAGTTCAAAGAGTTGCGCGTGATCTGTGTGATGATTTTGAGACTGTTATCTGACTTACAAGAAAAGAAAGATCGAGTGAGTCAGCTAAATGTTGAGATCACTAAATGTTGTGCATTGTAAGTAAACGTAATCTACATTGCTTTATATTCTGGAAGTGCATTTAGTTAATGTTTTTTCTTAGGTGGTGACTCGTGTTTAAATTAGGTACAACGAAAACATAGCTAAGGATCCAGGTCACGTGGATGTATATCCAACATCATGTATTCCGAAGAACTTGCACCACTTTGTTAAGACTGTTTATCGCCCTAGCACATCAGGGTCGAGAGACAACTTCAGAGAAAAAGGCTTCTGGATTATAACAGAACCAAGGACTGTGTCTGCGGACATCTGATGATGAGGTTAAGTTCCATTACTTATTATAAAAATGTTCTCACTTCATTGATTGTGGGGTCAACCATGCATTGAAATACATGATTGAACTCAAAGCGTAGTATATTGATAAGTCGAGCATACATTATAGGTAATTAGTAATTGGTAATTTGGCTAGGAAACAATTTTTGCTTGATAGCTTCATACATATGTTTACTTTTCAATACTTACAGTTCGCATAACCCACAAACATATTGAACAACTATTTTCAAACCATAGGATTTGGCCTTCCGCTGGAACACTCCTGATAGAAAAAGAAGCAAAGAAAATATTGTGCATTCACGAGAATGAGCTCTTTTGTTTCAAAAGAGCCAGTGCATTTGGATTGTGAAACCAACAAGTTTTATTAATCTTTTTAAAGCGCATAACAGTTGAGAAAAAATAAAACAAAGTAATACATTATGTTCTTAGAATGTATGATTTTAAGAGTTTAATGTGGGCAGAGTTTCTTACTCGAAGTCATCAAGGGTAATGACTTTGTCCCATTTCCAGTGTATCAAGTTTATTAACCTTTTACGCTTCTTCCTAATCTAAAATATAAAAAATAAATATTAGTAATTAGTAATGTTGTTATATTGAACATGTATGTTAAACGTTTCTTAAAGAAATATAAAGATTTGCAAAGATATGTTACCTCAACAGATCGATTTCTTTGATGTTGAACTGGAAGAAGGACTCGAAGAGGGACTGGGAGAGGTTCAAGGGCAGCTAGAATTGGATGAATTACACTCGATGGAAGAGGTTCAAGTACGGCCTGATAGAAGAATATTTTGTTCAAGCGCTGGAATTGGATGAAGGCACAAGATCAGTGGGTGGAGAATGTGTTAAAGAGGACAAAAGGCCTGATAGCTCATGGCGTGGATTAGTGCTTGATTCGGGACCAAGGACGAAAGATGAGCCGATGACGTTGTTATTTTAGTGCTTGCCGTTCATAATTTTAGCACTTCAGGTTTGATTTTTTTATATGTTACCGTACCTAAACCATGATCTTGTGCCATCTTTTTATAGTGGTTAGGTGGTTGTTACAATAGGTTCAAATGGGTTGTTACAAGTTTTTAAATGGGTTGTATTACTATTAGGCTGTTACAAGTTTTTAAATGGCTATAACTATAAGACTGTTACATAATTTAAGGCTCTTAAATTTTTTTTTGTTGTAACTTTTAAGTTTTAAATTGGCTGTTATTGACCTCGTTTTGAAATTAACTGCATTGAACAATAATTCATTTTGAGACTAATGGCTTGTATGCATGAACTTTCCCAAATAAGTAATCTTTTTTACTTAAATTTTTAAGACTTCTAATTTTAGAAATTGGCTAAATGCTTTATAAAGTAGTATAAATGAAGTTTATTTATCTCTTATCACTTAACGTGTCTATGTGTTTTGTGATAGATTCGTGTTCTTCTTCTTTATTTGCCATGCAAAGCTAGATCTATTATTATTTACTTATGATTGCATGAAACTTAGATTGTAGATCCTTTTAATGTTGCTTCTTGTGATGGATGTGCGCGTTAGGCTTTAGAAAACTAGCCATAAGACATTAAATTGGCATAGACGTCAAGGGAAACACGAGTGTGTAGAAAGGATACCATCAGTAACAGTCTTCATACTACCTTACCCCCGATATGGTCAGCGTAGGACTTCTACAAGAAGTTTTACAACTTAGACATAGCACCTAATCGTTGTAGTAGTAGTATAGGCAAGACTCGGGGGGTTGTTATCGTTCACTCGGGGAATAGGTTAGGAAGGCTTGATCACGGTCTAACAGAATTCTAAGGGTTGAGAGAAGATTATTTTTGCATTTTTATGTTTGATGGAAAGCAAGTAAATCATATATTTGAGAGGTGGTTTGGTTTTAACTATTAAATTAAATAGAAATCTACACTACTGGTGATAAAAATAAGATAAAAGATTGTGTTTATTTAATCATGTATTACTCCCTAGATTGCTTCTCCTAGTGTTGTTGCCTTGTCACCCTTGTGATGATCTATGTAACTATTTCGTAAGTCATGAACGAATTACACGAACCCGCCATCTACTTAGTATTCCGCTAGAGCAACACATACGTAAGGTAGTATGAAGACTATTACATGGCCCCAAGGAGTACACTAAGTGCATGTGAAATATATTAAAAGTGGATCAACCATATTAGGGGGCAAGGTAGTATGAAGACTGTTACCCGATGGTATCCTTTCTACACAATCATGTTTCCCTAGACATATCAATAGCGATACAGACAAAAGCTGGTTTTATAGAGCCTAACATGCACATCCATCACAAGAAGCAACACCACTAAGATCTACATTCTAGGTTTCATACAATCATAAATAAACACTATAGAAGGTTTAGCCAAGCATATTAAAGATAAAGCAGGAGCATAGATAGATCAAACAACACATAGACATATTGAATGATT
>BQNB010190108.1:0-11811 GCA_026074375.1 Tanacetum coccineum | reverse complement strand
ATAAATGCAAAGAAGTCAATAGGAGTGCTCATCAATTCATCAAAGTCCTTCAACGATTTGTCGGTAGAAGTAGAAGCAGTTAGATTCATTAACCAATTTTAAGTTAAACCTTGTGAAGGTTTGCCAACATTCCAATCAAGGTCAACCGGTTCTTATTGAGGTGTGGGTTTCTTAAACCAGTCTTGTATAGAGGTAGTCTCCTTCCTTGGTTCCTCTTCATTATTACCTTGAATCCCTTCATGATCTTGTGGCATGCTTGAGTCTGTAACCTCGAACACTGGTTCCTCTGATTGAACAGACTTTCCAAAAGATTTTGGTTGAGGCTTGGAAGAGCCAGATGTTAAATCTTTATTTTTAGGTTCATTGGTTGGTTCTGCATCTTTGCTTCACTTTCTCTTCTTTAACCCTCGATCTGATCCAGCAGAAGGGTCTTCATCTTTGTCCTTGTCTTGACGGATTCACTTTAAAGAATACACATCATAAGAGGAGAAGTAATCCATGTCGAGTTCATAAGATTTTTTCAAACCATCATAGCACTCTCGGTGTTGAGGAGCTGTCAGGTATGATTCACTTTTCTCTATCTTGTCGATTAGAATCTTCTTCAACTCGAATTCAGTGAGTGACGCAACAGCCTCATAACATGAAGGTGGTTGAGAAGACACCTTAGCTAGAATAACTTCGTTTCATGACTCTTTAATCATCTTTTCGATCATAGGTAGAGCAAAAGTAGACACTTCCTGGGGCAGAATCTGAGGTAGCTGATCTCTTACTTGCTCCTTGATTATTGCTGTAAGAGACTTTGAAATGGAGTTCATGAATTCTTCTCTTGTTTCTCCCAACCTCGTGTCTAGATGACTATCAACTAAAGATGTCACTTGAGTATGTAGAGGGTCTTTCTTGAGATCATCAACTTCTTTTTCCAATGTTGTGATTCTATTGTTGAATTGAAAGATGGATGCGAAGTCAGGAAGATTAGATAGAGGATTTCTGGTTTCAACTGTCGGTGGAGGAGTGAAGGTGTGTGATGATTGAGGAATATTTGTGAAAATCGGTGATGATTCAGGGATAACTGAAACTGGTATTGTAAGGAGAGTGGGTGCTTGAGTTCTTGGGACTTCATGGTGAACAGGAATTAGTATGAGGAATATCTGGAAAATTTAGGAATTTTGATGCCAAGTCGGATGAACGAGAAGAACTAGTAACATGGACTTATGTCTTCTTCAGATAGTAGAAATTGTCACATGTGCATCTTCAACAACTTGCTCTTGAGTAGTTGCTAACTTTTCATTCCCTTGTTGAGCTTCAGTCATTTATGCATCAGTACCCTCTCCTTAAACAATTCCTGTAGCAGTCTCAATGGGTTCTTCCAATCTTGCATCTGCATCATCATTAAATTGGTCGGTAGTATCATCTATTTCTTCATCACCTTCAGTCTCATCATTACTTTCTAATTCCAAATCATCATCATCTTTATTCTCTTCTTGATCATCATCTTCAGATTCTTCTTCTTGCTCTGAATCTGATGCTTGTTTATCGCTTTCATTCTCCTCTTAACTGCCTTCATCACTTGATACATGTTCTTCATTACTGTCGTCTTCATCATTTCCCTAAGACTCAGATTTACTCTTAGATGAGTCATTATTGGTCATATCGGGAACCCTTGGTATATCACCAGTTCCTTCACTTGTAACAGGAGGTGTAATATTTGCAACACTTAGAGGATCTTCAGCAACCGTACCCGAACCACTGGGATGTGTCTTGTGAAAGTCTCTTAAGCACTTTTTACAAACTTCTTTCATCTGAGCCTCCTCCGTCAAAGCTACAATCGGATAACAACTCTATTCCCTTTCCATGTGCTACATCCACCTTTTCTTTCTCCTTTCTTTTAGAATTAGTTTCCACAGCAGGCTCTCTGATGACGATACCTGTTGCTGGCTTATAAGCAGACTTTTTGGCATTTGTCTTTAATCTTTTGCCCTTTTTGACAGGTTCTTCATCTTCAAGGATAGGAACATTGTCTTTCTTTGTGTATATGCGTTCTTGAACTTTCCTAGCAGCCTATGAGGCACTGTGACAACCGTGATTTAAGCAGGTTAGTTTAAACCTTTAGAAATGACTAAGAGTCATTTATATGCGTGCTAAGTTTGTGCTGTTGAATTAATGTGGACTAAGTGAGTTAATTATGTGCTTGATATTATTTTTGAGGTGTAAGGGGTATCTCATTTTTGAGTGTGTTTGAGTTGGTGGTTAAGTTTCCATCGTTCACAGTGGTGGTGATAATGGATATGAAAGACGTGTGCATGCATTGCTACGTCAATACTTGGTTTTAAGGATTAAGCGTTTATAGGAAGTGTGTGATATGGGAAAGGAATAATGTGGTAAAAAAAAAAAAAAAAAAAAAAAAAAAAAAAAAAAGAAATATGGAAGTTGATAGTAAACTTTCCATATATAGAAAGTGAATTTGGAAATGAAAAGTTATTTTTAGAAAGTAGTTTATAAGTAAAATGGTTTACCAAATTAGCTTAGGTTTTTATAAAAACTTAAGGTATTAAAGGTAATTAATTAACTAATAAAAGATAAAAAAAAATATTTTTTATACACGAATAGTAAATACGAATTTGTATAGGAAAATATATAAATTAATTAAAAAGGGAGGTGATTGGATCGGTTTAAAGAAAGAAAAAGAAAAAAAAAGAAACAAATCTGATTACAATTAGGATTCTAGGTAGTATAAATATAAGATAAATAAATCCCTAAATCACTTTTTCTCTCCTCTTTTTCCCTGTGATCGACCGAACCTCCAAGAGAAGAAAAAAAAGATTTTTTTTAATCAAGAACGAGTTGGTGATTAAGTGATTCAAGAATCAAGGTTTAGGTATGTTTCAATAGTTTTTGTTTTAAATCATATAACAATTATTAAGATGGATAATAGAGGTTTTATAAAAATCTGTAAATTAATATAATTAAACTAGTTAATAATATTAGGATGAAATCTAAACATGAAGATTGTATTCGGTTAGGTTTAGAATTGCGTTATAACTTGATTTAGGTTTGAGCAGAATTTAGGGATGTGTTGTTTCATGAATATCTAGAGGTTAGAAGCATGAATATTGATTGTTGATTCCAGGCCTATTATGTAAGCTCAAGAGTCTAGTTTCCAAAATATCCGGCCATCGAAAGTTTTTAAGGTCGGGAAGTCATTCAAATGTTGGTTACAAGAAAAGTTGTCAAAGCTGTAAATTCGGGTCAGATTTAGGTCAGATTACGAGGTGTAAAACCCCCCCACTTAAAATTCGAATTAGGATTAGCCAACATACAGGATTTTAGTTCTATGTGTCTATTAAAAATCCCCCAAAGGAGAGCTTCTGATTTGGAGTCTAAGTATGGTTTTTAGGTCCAAACTTTAGTGTTCGTTCAGATCCGAAACTGAGTAGTTAAAAGTTTGATTTTATTTGGGGCACTTAAGAGGGGAAATAAATTAGTGAAAAAATCATGGAGATAATAAACTCATGATATTGAACCTGTGATTTTTGGTAAAATTTATAAAGGTCAGTAGGTGTGGTTTAGAAAATAGTAAAGTGACACTAAAATTCTGTGTTTTCGGGTAAATTGTTGAACACTGAAAAAGTGTGTAAACGAATTGGTAAATGTTGGGCATGGTGTCGGGGTGACACCATTGTGTTGTGATGATATCCATGATGTTACGCCTCGTGTTTCCGCCTTGGCGTGGTGTGACAGATGGTATCAATTTTGTGTTGATTAGAGAAGTAGTTGTTGACCTAGACTATAACCTAGGTCCATCATGAGATGCATTTAGGGGCTTAAGGTTTAATGCTATAAACTGCTATGCTTCCCCTCTATTTTTTTACATAGCTTATATATTATATATTTGGCTAAGTTGTCATTTTAGTTATTTTTCCTACCACTATCTGATATGATATGTATTACTTTGTTAGTATTTTAGTTATGTTTTCTCCCACCCGTAAGAAGTCTCGTTGGGGAACCGTTTTCCCAACTGGACTTAAGCGTTAATAAAGAAAGCCTCTGTGGAACCGAAGAGATAGATATTGATTCGTTTGTCGGATGCTCGTAAATAAGGGCTGGACCCGGGCGGATCGAGTGAAATCGTGGAGAGGCAAAGATCAAACCAAGCAGCGCCCAGCATAATTACTATGCCCGTCCTTTACCTCGCATGTTGTTATTAGAATTATTTCTTTCGGATATTTTGTATTTTGGAAGTCGTTGCGAGACTTTCGTTCCTTTATGTCATTTCGATTTCAATTTGATATAAGTAAGTAGTTATTTGATGGAGCATCTTTTATGTGTTAAGTTGGAGTGGTTTAAGATGTGCAATGTGGTATATGTGCTTATATGTGAATTATGATTGATATGGGTAATCTTGGAAGTAAGTACACGTGTGAAAGGAGGCACTTATAATTATGGTGGCCAACATAATTATAAAGGCATCACACACGTAGACTTGTAACCATGATTGCATTTATTTGTATTTAGTTGTAAGATGGTAGTGTAAATGTTTTTTTTATTGATATGTGTATTCATGATAAGGATGGTAGTATGGGTAGAGAATTATTCTCTTACCCTAATTGGAGGATATGTTAAGCTGAGTTGTATAGATAGTAAGTTTCCCTGCTATCTAGTATTTGCGGATACCTAGTATTGCTATTATAGAGGTTGCTTGTTTGCTCGGTTGTTTGTTTGGATTTCCTAAGTCTAAGCTTAGCATCCCTTCATCGTACTTTGTTAGTAAGGATACCCGATTTTTCCTATTTGACGTTTTGATGTATATTGGTTGTTCGGAATCCGCTCTTTCAGATATAGGCGCGTTTTGTTAGTTCTTTTATTGCATTAATTACTCGTATGCGTATCAAATCTTTTAAGCACTAATTGTTCCTAACATATTAGTGTGGATCATTTATCCCTTCTTTGTATATCCCTTGGTGTTCGTAACCAGTTGGCGACGTGTTAGTATCGATATTTTTAGGTTTAAAGTGATTCATAGTGGTAAGGTACGATACATCCATTAGATAACCATCTCTAGCTTTTTTATGACAACCAGAATGAATTTTTCAAAGATTACATTTAAGACAATTTCATTACTATTTAAAATGATTTTTATACTTAAAGTGACTTCTTTATTTTAAATTGATTTTTATAAAAACATTATTTAATTTGGTCTTTCGAGTAAAGTCGATAATTGGTATAAGAATTTTCATCTTTAGTATTGATTTTTATGTGTTCATTTGTCGTGGTACGCTTGATGGTTTTCTTTCGTTGCGTTTTCACTCGGTGCATATACGTATTTTTTTTCAAAGGATTCTTATGTCATTTGACCCACGTCTACTTGCATATGTGGAATCTCCTATATGCATTCTAGCCTTTGACTTGATATTCGTTTGTTATCCTATTCGATTGTTGTAACCCTTGGAGTTCGTTGATATCAATTGAATCGTGAACTTTGATGTATCTTGGTGGGAATGACTGGTTGTCCACGAGGAAGTTTATATAGTAAGAATCATGAGAAAGTGGTTAGAATACCATTGGCAGTGAGAGATACTTCGGTTCATTGTGAACGCACTCAAGAGTCGTGAAAACCTTAGTGAAACCCAAAGGTAGATGAACCAAATGAAGTGAAATTTTCTGTCGACTCCGATTTATTGAGTTTTTTTTCAGAAAGGATTTGTCGATGACCACCACGACGACAAGTTGAATTCCGCATAGATTTAGTTCATGGAGCGACGCCAGTTGCAAAGTCTCCATATCGTCTAGCACCCTTGGAAATGCAAGAATTGTCTGAACAACTTCTACAAGACAAGGGTTTCATACTGACCGAGTCATTTTCGTGAGGAGCACTGTGGTCGTTTGTTAAGAGAGAAGCAATGGAGTTCAGTTTGAAGTTAGTGTGAATTACAGAGAAGGAGAAAGTTGTATGCTAAGGTTACTAGTGTGAGGCAGTGAAGAATTTAGGAAGTACCTACGACACCATCCGAGATATGATTATTCTTAGGATTGGCAGGTTACTTACCTACGTTTCATCGCAAACTTTTCTAAGATTGTTAAACCCCTTACTTCCCTAACTGAGAGGAATCAAAAGTATGAGTGGGGCGCAGAACGAGAAGAGGCTTTCTAGACCTTGAAGAATGATTTGTGTGACGCTTCGATAAATCAAATGTAGTGGTTGATGCGTTGAGTAGAAAGGGAGAGTGAAACTAAGAATGAGTAAGAGCAATGTTCATGACTATCCAGTCAAATGTTAAGGACAAGATATTGGCTACTCCAAGTGAGACGTCCAAGGTAGAGAACGCGCCAGCAGAAATGCTGCGTGACCTGGACCAACAAATGGAAAAGAGGGCAGATGATGGTTAGTACTTTATGGATTAAATTGTATAGTGAGTATGAGTATGAAATTCGCTACCATCCAGGAAGGAACGAGTGAAACCTAGACGTGTTCGAGCGATGGCTATGACCATTCAGTATGTGGAAAAAAAAAAAAAGGGGAGTAAGAGGAATGATAATGGAAGCCCAAAGTGAGGCGTTCAAGCAAGAGAACACACTCGCAGAAAGGCTACATGGTTTAGATCAACAGATGGAAAGGAAAGAAGACGAGAGTTTGTATTTTATAGATCGTATTTAGGTTCCATTGGTAGGAAGTGAAATGGATGAGGCCCATGCATCAAGGTAGTTGGTACATCTGGGAGCGTTGGTGGCCATGAATAGAGAAGGATATAGCTATCTATGTTAGCAAATTTCGGACTTGTTTAAGAGGTGAAGGCTGCAATGTCAAAGACTTTTGGCTGCTCGCAACAACCTGAGACAAAAATATGCATGAAAATGAGATAGAATCACCATGGATTTTATCACTAAATTTCTAAGGCAAAGTAGTGAGTAATTGATGTGATTTGGGTGTGGTTCGATAGACTAACCAAGTTAGCTTAATTTCTACAATACAAAGAAGATTTCAAGAATGTGAAGTTGGCATGATTTATATTGATGAGATAATAGCAAGGAAGGAATTCTGGTGATTATCAACTCAGATTGAGATGGATGATTTACCTCGGTTTTGGCAGACCGCTGCAGAAAGTGTTAGAGACACGATTGGATTTGAGTACTGCTTAGCATCCTCAAGCGGATGGACAAAGTGAACGTATGATTCAGACTTTGGGAAGATATAATGAGGGCATGTGTTATTGATTTTAGTTGTAGTTATCATTCGAGCATTTGGTGTGCTCCGTTTGAAGCTTTGTATGGAATGAAATGTAGGTCGCCTGTTCTATAGGCAAAGATTGGAGAGAGTAGTTTGACTGGGCTTGAGTTAGTACTAGATACGACAGATAAGGTAGTATTGATAAAAGAAAAGCTCAAAGTGGCAAGAGATCGAAAAGAGCTATATGGATAAGAGAACGTAACCGCTCTAGAGATGCGTGGGTGATAGAGTACTATTGAAGGTGTCGCCTTGGAAGGGCGTAGTGCGTTTTTGAAAGAAGGGTAAGTTGGCACCCAAATACATAGGACCATTCGAGATCCTTGAAAGGATCGGCCCAGTAGCTTATCGGTTAAGATTGCCCGAGGAGTTGAGTAGTATGCATGACACATTCCACGTGTCAAATTTGAAGAAGTGTTTGGCGGATGCTAATTTGCATGTTCCATTGAATGAAATCAAAATCGACAAGACTTTACGTTTTGTTGAGGAACTCGTAGAGATTATGGACCGTGAGATTAGGAATTTGAAGCGTAGTAAGATACCACTTGTGAAAGTTCATTAGAATTCAAAGCGTGGTCCCGAGTTTACTTGGGAGCGCGAAGACTATATGAAGTCTAAGTATCCTCAGTTATTTGTTGATCGTGCTGTTGAATCGGCTAGTTAAATCTCAGGATGAGATTTCCTTAAGGAGGGGATAATGTGACAACCGTGATTTGAGCAGGTTAGTTTAAACCTTTTAAATGGCTAAGAGTTCATTTTTATGTGTGTAAGTGTTGTGCTGTGTGAATTTATGTGCTAAGTGAGTTAATTATGTGCCTTGATATCATGTTTGAGGTATGGGGCATCTCATTTTGAGTGTGGTTTTGAGTTTGGTTTAAGTTTCCCATCGTATCACATGTGGTGATAATGGATAGGAAAGACGTGGTGCATGCATTGCTAGTCAATAATTGTTTTAAGGATTATGCGTTATAGGAAAGGTGGTGATTGGAAAAAGGAATAATGTGGTTGAAATATGGAAGTTGGTAGTAAACTTTTCATATATAAAAAGTGAATTAGGAAATGAAAAGTTTATTTTTTAGAAAGTAGTTTATAATAAAATGGTTTACAATTAGCTTAGGTTTTTATAAAAACTTAAGGTATTGAAGGTAATTAATTAACTTATAAAAGATTAAAAAAAAATATTTTTTTATACACGAATAGTAAATACGAATTTGTATAGGAAAATATAAAAAAAAATAATTAAAAAGGGAGGTGATTGGATCGGTTACAGAAAGGAAAAAGAAAAAAAAGGAAACAAATCTGATTACAATTGGGATTCTAGGTAGTATAAATATAAGATAAATAAATCACTAAATCATTTTTCTCTCCTTTTTTTCCCTGTGATCGACCGAACCTCCAAGAGAAGAAAAGAAGCTTTTTTTTAATCAAAAACGGATTGGTGATTTATGTGATTCAAGAATCAAGTTTAGGTATTGTTTCCAATTAAGTTTTGATTAGTTTTTTTTTATAAATCATGTAACAATTATTAAGATGATAATTCGGTTTTATAAAATCTGTAAATTAATATAATTAAACTATTTAATAATGATTAGGGATGAATTATAACATGATGATTATTCGGATTAGGTTAGAATGCGTTATAACTTGATTTAGGTTTGAGCAGAATTTAGGGCTGTGTTGTTTCGTGAATATCTAGAGGTTAGAAGCATGAATTGATGTGATTCCGGTGCCTATGATGTAGCTCAGAGAGTCTAGTTTCCAGAACACCCGGCCTCGAAAGTTTTTAAGGTCGGGAAGTCTCAAAGTTTTTACAGGAAAATTATCAAACAAGTAAATTTGGGTCAGATTAGTCAGATATGATGTGTAAAACCCCACTTAAAATTCGAATAGGATTAGGCCAACCTACATGAGTTTAGTTCTATGTTCTATTAAAATCCCCCCAAAAGAAGCTTCTGATTTGAGTGTCTAAGTATGGTTTTTAAGTCGGCAAACTTTAGTGTTCGTTCCATTCCATAACTGGTAGTTAAAAGTTTGATTTTTATTGGGGCACTTAAAAAGAAAATAAATTAGTGGAACATCATGAGATAATAAACAACATCATGATATTGAACCGTGATTTTGGTAAAATTTATAAAGTCATAGGTGCTGTTTTTAGAAAATAGTAAAGTGACACCTACATATCCGGTGTTTTCAGGGTAAATTGTTAAACACTGATAAAGTTTGTAAATGGAATTTGGTAAACTGTTGGCATTGGTGTCGGGTGACCCATAAGGGTAAATAAACACCTTAGACATCCATCATATGATTGTTACATGTGCTTAAGCTTTTGGCTTAGTAGCGTGTAACACGTGTTATTTTGTTGTTTAGCTGTGTGCAGGTTTTTAGGAATTGCTTTTAGCATCAGGTGTGATTCATAGCCCCTTTCTTTATGCTTTCTTTAGGTGAAAATGATCTATGAGTTAAATGGTTAGTTGCTGTGGATTTGGACTGAAAATGATGCTATGAGTTTAAATGTTTTAGTTGTTGTGATACTGTGTTTATATGTTATGTGGTACGCTCCATGGCTTTGTGTTCAATTAGAGGCGTTTATGTGGTACGCTTCATGGCTTTGTGTTCAATTGGAGGCGTTTTGAGGTATGTGAGTTCGGTTGGAGAGTGGTGTTTACTACTCAATCAAATCCAACTGAAGGGTTGAAATAATACCTACTAACTTTGTGTTCCGATCGGAGGGTAGTGAGCTACTCATGACCCTGTTATGAGTGATGTGATGTATACGTGGACTGCGGGACACGTATGGTTGTTATGAAGTGTTTTAGTAATCGTAGCAATTGTTTGAAAGGTTTTGTTATGTTTCTTAAACCTATGACTCTCACCAACCATTGTGTTGACTTTTTAAAGCATCATTTTCAGGTGAGCATCATGAGGATGTTAAGGCTAAAAGAAGTGGCTAGAAAGACCGTAGGAATGTATTTGGAGTTCGCTCCTGAGTTTTGTTCGTGTTTGTTGCATGGATTCTTTTGAATGCTATTTGATTTTATTAGGTTCGTAAGTCATTTCTGTCTTTGTATTAATGAGACCCTTTGTCATTAATACAAGACGCCATGCGGTTTCTCTTGTTTTTCGGTATTGTCATGACACATTATGTCTTTTATATTTAGTTATGCATTTAGTGATTCTCTATTGTTGACAACATTATGTTGTGATGATATCCACGATGTTACGCCTCGTGTTTCCACCTTGGAGGGGTGTGAGAGTATCTTCTCTTTGAGGAAATCTCGTCTCGAGATTTAACTAGCAGGCTCAACAACTCGGTCCACAAACAACTGTGCATACTTAATCCTCATCTGGTCTTCGTGTTCCCAATTAAACTCAGGACCACGTTTCAAATTCCATCTAACTATCACAAGCACTATCTTCCTACGTTTCAACTTCTTAATTTTCTCGATCCATAATCTCTACAGGTTCCTTGACAAAACGAAGTGTCTTGTCGACCTTTATTTCATCCAATGACACATGCAAACTAGCATCCGCTAAACACTTCTTTAGATTTGACACATGAAAAGTATCATGCACGCTACTCAACTCCTCAAGTAACCTCAACATATACGCTACAAGGCCAATCCTTTCAAGGATCTCAAACGGTCCTACATATCTCGCTTCTAACTTACCCTTCTTTCAAAACGAACTAGGCCCTTCCATGGCGACACCCTTAATAATACTCGATCACCTACTTCAAACTTTAACGGTTTACGCCTCTTATCCGCATAGCTCTTTTGACGATCTCTCGCCACTTTGAGCTTTTCCTTTATCAATACCACCTTATCAATCGTTGCTTGTACTAACTCAAGTCCAGTCAAACTACTCTCTCTAATTCTCTGCCCATAGAATAAGCGATCTACATTTCCTACCATACAAAGCTTCAAACGGAGCACACCGAATGCTCAATTGATAACTACCATCAAAATTAATAACACATGCCCTCATTATATCCTCCAAAGTCTGAATTATACGTTCACTTTCTCCATCCGCTTGAGGATGCTAAGCAGTACTCAAATCCAATCGTGTCTCTAACACTTTCTGCAGCGTCTGCCAAAACTACGAGGTAAATCATCCATCTCAATATGAGTTGATCGTCACCAGAATTCCATTCCTTGCTATTATCTCATCAATATAAATCCTTGCTAATTTCACATCTTAAAATCTTCTTGTATAGCTAGAAAGTGAGCTAACTTGGTCAGTCTATCGACCATCACCTAAATTACATCATACTCACTACTTTGACCTTGGAAATTTACTGATAAAATCCATAGTGATTCTATCTCATTTTCACTCAAGTATATCAGGCTGTTGCAGAAAGCCAAAAGTCTTTGACATTACAGCCTTCACCTCTTAAACAAATCCGACAATTGCTAACATAGATAGCTATATCCTTTTCTACACATGGCTACCAATACATGTCTCCAAGGTTATAGTACGTCTTATCTGCTCCCGGATGTACCAAGTATCTTGATGCATGGGCCTCATCCATTACACTTCCTACAAATAAAACCCAAATTCGATTCATAAAGTACAAACTCTCTTCTCCTTTTCTT
>BQNB010190102.1:0-11812 GCA_026074375.1 Tanacetum coccineum | reverse complement strand
AAGACTTATTGGCTCATAAACCTATTTGTGATTAATTCATTAGGAGTAATGATAGCAGAGTGACTGGATGTGGAACTCCACCTTGAAAAATTTTAAGAATAAAAACCTAAGCCCATCCCCCTTCTTATAATAATGTGTTCACAACTTCACATGATCATTCATCAGGGGAACCAAGCCAAATGAAGCTTCTGATTGCAGTTTAAGGGCTGTGCATATGCTATCGGTACTCTCTATCTCTTTATCTGCAGATAATGGTCATCACCAAAGGTGGCAAGATAGGCATGTTGGGTAACGGGTTATTTTGTAGCAACATGCCTAAAAGCGTTATATTTTTTAAATACATGCCTCAAGTGTATTTCAGTTTTCTAAATGCATACCTGCTAAATCACTTTAGTGTAATTCATAAAATCTGCCTAAAGAAGAATTACTTTATGTTGACATTCGTATTATCTGATATGGTTAAATAAAGATAATTTTTCATGATATCTCTCTTGCTCTTATCTGTGTTCTCCGTGATGTTACTGATTAACACTTATAATGCTATTTTGGATTATTTTATGAAATTCATGAGAAAAATTAGTATATGGTCGCATTCAGTTACTGGGATTCGAACTAAGCACATTGTTGATAGTTCTGTAAACACAGGACTATGCCCCGTTAGTGTTTGATAATTTCAGTGCCAATGTGGTTGTCAATGGAAGCACACTTAATCTAGGCTTGTGGGATACTGTTGGTAACCTTTAAAAAATTCCACAAACTTCATAATTTGTAATTTAGATACATATATTGATCGTGTGTTACATGAAACAGGCCTGGATGATTATAAAAGATTAAGGCCGTTGAGTTATCGTGGGGCTGATGTTTTCATTTTGGCATTCTCCCTGACAGCAAAACTAGCTATGAAAGGGGTGTTTATTTTGGCTTATATGTGGGCTTATGAGCTTATTTGATTTCGGCTTATATTTCATAAGCCCCAATTTTGTGGCTTATTTAGAGACTCATGGGCTATATAAGCTTATCATATCGTAATAAACTAAGCCCACAAGTCTCAAAACAAGCCAAAAAATTGAGGCTTATGAAATATAAGCCAAAATAAAATAAGCTTATAAGCCCACATATAAGCCGAAACAAACACCCCCAAAAACATCTCCAAGAAGGTAGAGTATATCTCATTCTTCATGAATTTTAGATTGGCTCTAATTATTTGGAAATAAAGTTTGGCGATTTTTATTTCCCTTAACCTCAGTGGATCACTGAATTGAAGCATTATGCCCCTGGTGTCACAGGATGGCAAGCAGCTCTTTGCAGAGCATCTTGCTGCAACCCCCAATTCCTAAGCCGCCATAAGCAGCTCGCCATTGCTATGTTTGTGTTCACTATGTTCTTAGAAGCTGTTATTTTTTTATTCAGTGGTCCTGCAGTTGATATTGAAACACCAAGAATCAAGAGAAAATGTATACCCTTTTGCATCTAGAACTTCGTAAGGTTAAAGATAAAGCACATATAACTTGCATGAAAATGTGTTTTTAGAATTTAATTTTGCTATCAAAAATCATTGTATGCAGGCGTATGTTCTGCCTACAGTTCGAGAGGAACAATAAGACGACCACAGATTGTTCACAGCGATCGGGTACACGGATGTTCTTATGGTCCTTTGCCGACACGTGATACAGGAACTATGTGTGTGAGATCGACCGACGTTGAAAATCAAGGTGAATAACATTTTTTTCCCTAATACATTCTGTTGATTTAAAAATATACTTTTATAGGTTACCATTATACTTAATCATTGACTTTCTTTAAAAAACCATTGGTTATAGGTGTGTGTTATTCTTGCAATTTGAGATGGAATAAGAGACAGTCTGGAAATGAGGTAATAAAAATGGACAAGCACGCCTTACATCTAATAGACGATGTATGAGAAGACACGTTGTTGATAGTGGCCCGTGATCGCTTGATTTGGATGTTGCAACGAGGCTACAGAATGTTGATGGCCATCTGCAACGACAATGTCTTGCCGGTCCTTTAAAGATATGTAATGCTAAAAGTGAATGTCTGGGATAAAGTCACGTTGAGCTTCAAGGTGAATAAATTTTTCAGTATTTAACTTTTCTTGATTGATTAACAAATTTGCAACCTACATGATATCATTCTTTCAAGTTTCTTCATCGTCTGAGTTCACTGAATTTATGTGATCTGTTATCCATGTATTACAAGATTGCAGTATGGAACATCAAGAGTATGAATAAAGAGAAAAAAACAAAAAGAAATAAGGCAATTCATTCAGAATGAACAATTGCAGGTATGCGCAGTCCTTGAAACTCACATCAAATCAACTAATATTAAGAAAGTCTGTGACTATACATTTGGGAGGTGGGAGTGAACTTCTGTTAGGAACGATAAAAGTGTAAATTATTATTAGGAATTGGTCTTAGCTTAGTTTATAGTTTTATTAGTAGTAATGATGTAATAAAGTCTATCTTGGTCAAAGTTAAGTAAAGTTGACCAAGGTTTGACTAAGTTTAGGGAAAATAGATTAGTTTAGTAATAAGTATATATACTCATCTTGGAGGAGTATATATACATGTCTTGTCTTTGTAATATTCACTTCTCCCTCCCATTTCTATTTTCCCCTTTTGAAATGAAAATTTAGAAAATGATAAAAATACTCTCTAGCTCCTTTCCTTTATTCTTATAGCTTTCGTACGATATCTACTTAGAAAATATAGCATCTAACAAGTGGTATCTATCGCCGGGAAAGATCTAGTGTGGTTTTCGTGATCAAATCGAGCCTAATTGCAAGAAATTCGATCGATCTAGCTTTCGTGATCAAATCGAGCCTATGACAATTTTTTATTGGTTTCTGAAAAAGACAAAATATAGTACATCCGAATTTCGCAATCGTTCGAATTCGCAGTTCCATTCAACAACCGAATTGGCAGTTATAGAAGGCAACGAATTCGCAGACAACCAAGAAGGACTCGAATTTGCAACATTCCTTTGTCACTCGAATTAGAATACAAGAAAGGTCGACGAATTCGCTCAACTTTAATTATAAGGAACCGTATTAGTAGCATACAACTCCCAAATCGAGTCAATCGGTAATTACAAGAGTTAACTCATTGGTAATTACGAGTTGACTCGGGACTCGGGTCAACTCAAATGAGTCAAAGGTCAAATGGCATGTGAAGAAGAGATAGACTCGAAACCTCAAACCAATACAACCAAACAGCATCAACAGACATCACAGCCTCAACCATGTCACAAATCCAAATCCACATCTATCTTAAAAACCCTTCGTCATAAATCAATCACCAACATCTACAACCTATATCCCATCTCCGTCTCCAAACTACCTCATCAAGACTCAAAACAATAAAAGAAAATAATCTAAGATTATGTTTTGTGTTGAGCAATTAACCATCAGATCTTTATAAGATCAAATCACACGAAGCATATCCATCATTGATCTTTTAAAAGCCTAGCTTTCTTTTAAGAGTTAATTGCATAAATGGACCCTGAGGTGAACCGGGTTTAACGAAAATGGTCCCTAAACTTTTTTTTCCTGGATCCTGTCCCCAAGGTTTTCACCCGTATCGGGTTTAGTCCCTTGACCAATTTTTCCGTTTGTTTGACCGTTAATATCTATAACAAACTCGAATGGAATAGAAGATGTGGGTCTTGATTTGATATTAACAAGTTTGAGGGATGAAGATTGGGTTTGTATGGATGCATCGTGTGAAAGAGGCGAGTTATAGGAGCAAATTTGTCTTTGAGAGAAAAGTTTTTGTTGACTGTGTTTTTGGATTAGGGTTATGCACTGATATTAGGTTTTGTTACCCCTAATTATATGGAAGCATTATAAAGGGTATGGGCCGGGCGATATGGATTTGGTTGAACCGGGCTTTAACTAAAACATGGGCCAGGATTTTGTTTCAATTTTTTGGTATATGATACAGTTGGGCCGGTGATGTTAAACAAAAACGTGGGATGGGTGAAATGATTTTGAGGTTAATTTTTTTGGGCTGTTATATGGCCTTATGTTGGATTGTACCAAGTTTGTAGGTAATCGGTTTGTCAAGCATGAATTATGGTAATGGATTCGCCAGGTATTAAAACATTATCATATCGTGTAAAGTACATATAAGACCGGATTTTATTACTTGGACGGCTGTGTTTATGGTTATTTTTTGAGCCGATGTCCGTTAACGATCATAACACATCAAAAAAAATCACGAACAACAACATAACAAACACAATACATTACACTAAAAATGATCCTTATCAAAATTCACCTTCATTCATAATGGCTAGTAATGAATTTAGATGACTACGAGGTTTTTGTACGATGTTACTTAGTTGAGATTGAAGTTATTTGGTGTTTTTTGCTTCATTCTTGGGTTCGTTTCATCGGGTTGTCTCCATCAGTGGTCATCAGTATTAGCCTACAGAATAGATAAGGGGATTTAGATCGGGTTGATCAAGAGAGATTTGTAAAGAGAGTACTGACATCTTCTCACAGAGTATTGCTTATGCAATCACGGGCTATGAAGCTAAGTAAGCAGTTCCAGTTGGCATATGATGTACACATGTGTAGGATGATTCCTCAGTTAGTCATCATCCTGGAGGGAGAAATGTGTACATCCGGTACTTAGTTGATTTTTTATGTTACCGTTTTGATGTTACAGTTTCGACTACGCAGCGGGATAAATTGCTTTCACTCGGGACTTAGTTGACTTTGGTGAAACAATTTAAATGGGTACATTCGGGACTTAATTAACTTTGATGTTACCGTTTAGACTACATAGAGGGATAAATTGCTTACACTCGGGACTTAGTTGACTTTGGTGTAGCAATTCATATCTGCACTTTCTTGGAGGGAGAAAAGTGCATTTTCGGGTCTTAATTGATTTTGGTGCTACGGTTTTGACTTCGAAAAGGGGATAAAGTGTGTACTTTGGGCTGAATTCAAACAAGACTGGAATGCTTCCTAAGTGAGACGATGTTGATGATATCATCCCTCCCTCAAGAATGGTGTATTAATTCTTATCAGTCTCATGGGTGTCTGTTTGGGAGGGAGCTGAAGATTTCAGCAGTATCATTTCGTTCGTCTACAAGCTGAAGAAATAAAGCTGGAGTATTCAAGTAGATCGTCAAAGATATTCTCAAGGAATACTGGACTTCATTCTTATCATTTTTCTTTATTTTTGCTTGTAGGGAACATTGTAACCAATTCACGTGTGACGCCATCTTGGAGGGAGATTGTTAGCCTCACTTTTAGTGAAGCTGGCGTCTTACACGTGAATTGGACTAGCTTTGGACACTGCGTACCACGCAGGGGTCTTTTATGTTAACTAGGAATAGTTAGCTTTTTCTTTTAGTATAAATACCCCTCATGGCTCTCCATGAGGGGGTGGATGTTCATTTTTCTTTTTTCCTTAATCTAATCTTTCACCTTTTTGTGTTCATCCCCTCTCTTTACTTTCTCTCACTAAAACTACACAATGATCCATCTAGTTTATTTTGATCAACCAAGACCTCCCGAAAAGGTGTTTTTGTTCCTTGTCAATTGGTATCAAGAGCTAACCGGGGGTGTTTTGTATTTGTGTTTGTTGAGTGTCGTGATTTTAAACTTATTTTAGGCTTATCTTGTTGTCGTTTTTTGTTGTTTTGTCAAACAGTGCTCGAATTTTCTCTCTATTGTCATATAACTGTTAACAGTGTTTTTTTGTTTTTTTTGGGTCCATTTATTCTCCACATCTTCATCACCTTTTCATTTTTTTGTCTCATAGCTTTTTTTACAAGCTTATAGACAGCTTATTTTTAAGCTTGTTGTTGTGGTCCAAAGTTTGAACTTGGTGTGTTCATCTGGGTTCTTTGTTGTTGTTTCGGATTTGAAGAAGATAAGAATAAACAAGGACCACCGATCTAGTTCATTTCGTTTAGCACCGATCGAGTAATTTTTTGCTAGCACCGAACGAGTGAAAATCCTTTATGGACCGAACGAGTTTTAAACATGGGTGAACCGAACGAGTGATGTCATTTGAGACTCGATCTAAAACCAGACCGTGTCAACTCGGTATTTACCGAGTTGACCGGGTCAAACTCTTATGAGTCTAGGTCAACGAGAAGAACTGAAATGTAGATAAAGAATCGACAGACTCGAAACCACAACCAACTTGTATCAATAACCAACTCCAACAGCCACATCAATCCTCATCAAACTTCAACAAATCCACTTCTATTCCTATATCCCATCGTCACATACTCTCAACAACTCCAACTCATCTCATCCTCAACAAAGACCCAAATCGAAATACAATGAAAAACTCGATCTCTGATTTGTGTTTATTTGTCACCAACTCTTTTTGACTAAACACATAATCATCATCGATCTTTGTAGGTTATTCAACCTGTTCAATTTACGAATTTAAAGAAATGATTTATAACAAATTATGTTTCAATCATTTCTTTATTTCGATTGACACACAAAACAAAAAATGCAATAACAAACCTACCTGAGACCTTTTACAAAGATCTTTAGGCCGTGACAACTTCATCTTCATTTTGAAACATTAAGTGGTAATTGTTGCTCAAAGTTAAAGAAGAAAACAAACACACGGTTTGTTTGTCATTCGGATGTCATGTCAGAGTAACAAGAACAATAAAACGTTGTGATTATCTATGAGATGAGATTCGTTCATAATTGAAATGGATAAAAGTTTTTGGTTGAGATAACTAAAAAGGGTGAAGTAAGATCTATGTGGTTGCTTCGTTTTTTGTGATAAGACTAAAAGTGAAGTAGGTTGGCGTTTGTTTAAGTGTATGAGAGACATTAGGCAAAATGTATTTATATCCTAATATTTAGGTTTGATGACTTTGGGCTGAACATGCAAGACGGTGGAATATGGGCCGATTATAACAAAATGAAATAATAGGCCGAGTGATTTGTTGATAGGCTGTGTAAGGATCAAAGGTTGGGCCGAGCTTATTGATTTGCTGATGTTGGGCCAGTTACAAGAAATAAAATCGTAGGGTGTATCCTTTTTATAACATGGGCCGACTTTTATGGTTAAATGGGTTGCGTTATGATATTGGTCCACAATATTTATGGTTTATTTTTCGGATTCACCGGGTTGTAAAACATTTTTTTGTCGGGTAAAAGAATAAATGACCGGGTTTTATTACTTGGACGGCCGTGCTTATGGTATATGTTTGAGCTGGGCTATGAAGCTAAGTAAGCAGTTCCAGTTGGCATAAGATGTACACATTTGGTGTATGATGATTCCTCATTTGTCATCATCCTGGAGGGAAAATGTGTACATCCTACTTAGTTGATGTTTTATGTTACCGGTTTTTGATGTTAACCATCTCGACTACAATAAGGAAAATTGCCGTACACTCAGGACTTAATTGACTTTGGTGTAGCAATTATCATCTGCACTTTCCTGGAGGGAGAAATGTATACATCAAGGATGCACAACAAGTTCACTTGATCGGGCTTTATAAAATATGCCGAGATCGTCCGAAAGAGATGATTAGATGCTATCAACATGTTACTTGGTGTCACTGTTTTCGTCTTCGGTAAAGGGATAAAATGTGTACTTTGGGCTGAATTCAAACAAGACTGGGATACTTCCTAAGTGAGACTATGTTGATGATATCATCCCTCCCTTAAGATCGGTGTACTAATTCTTATCAGTCTAAGGGTGTCTGTTTGGGAGGGAGCTGAAGAAGTTCAGAGCATAATTCATATCAAAGCCGAAGTATTCGGATAAGAGAACTTCAAGGATGACAAATGAGATGCAGATTCTGATATACTTCGACATGACCAGAAGTGCAAGAATATAAGCATATCTCCGAACATGCAGCTAATTCATAAACTTTCGTGATGACCAAAGTTAGAAGAAAGTTTTTGAAGTCATGTCAGGATTGCTCAAGACCGAGAAGATATGAGCTTCCCGTTGTTTAGGATAAATGTACATAAATGAACATTTTCCTTTCTTTGGAGGGAGAAATGTGTACATCCGGTACTTAGTTTATTTTTTATGTTACCGTTTTGATGTTACCGTCTTGACTACAAAAAGGGGAAAATTGCGTACACTCGGGACTTAATTGAATTTGGTGTAGCAATTCATATCTGCACTTTCTTAGAGGGAGATTGTTAGCCACACTTTTAGTGAAGCTGGCGTCTTACACGTGAATTGGATTAGTTTTGGACACTGTGTATCACGCAGGGGTCTTTTATGTTAACTAGGAATAGTTAGCTTTTTGTTTCTTGTATAAATACCCCTCATGGCTCTCCATGAGGGGGTGGATGTTCATTTGTTCTTTTTTCATTTTCCTTTCAATCTAACCTTTCATCTTTTAGTGTTCATCCTCTCTCTCTAATTTCTCTCACTAAAACTACACAATGATTTATCTAGTTTATTTTTTTTATTTTAAGTTGATCTAACCAAGACCTCCCCCGAAAAGGGGTTTATGATCATTGTCAATTGTATCGAAGAAGCTAACCGGGGTGTATTGTATTGTGGTTATGTTCGTGGTGATTTATGCTTTGTCATAAGAATATTTTTTTTCTTTTTCTGAATCAGTAAAGGCACGAATAGTTTTTTTTTGTGTAACAGTCTTGTACTGTATAAAAGTTTTATTATTAAAACTGTTTTATAACAGTTTTCCTTTCCTTTATTTTTTATATACTTTTTATGAGGTTGGTTTGGTCCTGTTTTGGTTATATATGGGTCTCTTGAATTTTTTTTTGTTCACTGTTGAAGACAAGAAAGAAGGTTTCTGCTTCTAGGCAAGGACGATGGTACACAACCGAACCAGTCTAAACCAAGTGGAACCGAATGAGTGTTTACCCGTGGAGACCGAACGAGTATCTTGAGTTGGACCGAACGAGTCTCAAAAATCAAGGCAACCGAACCAGTTGATATTTAAGTCCACCGATCTAGTTGTTTCTTTAAAGACCGAATGAGCCACACACTTGAGGACCAAACTAGTTTACTCAGTAAGAACCGAACTAGTTTTTCAAAAAAGTGGAACCGAACAAGTGATATTCTAATGAGCACCGAAATAGTTCAAGCCTTTTCAACCGAACGAGTTTATTCTAACTACAATCGATCGAGTTCTTTCTCAAACAAACCGAACGAGTTCATTTAAGCATCAACACACCGTACCTAGACGAAAACTAAGAACCGATCTAGTATGTCATTTGAGAGCCGATCTAAACATAACCGAGTCAACTCGGTATTTACCGAGTTGACCCGGGTCACTCACTGTATCTCGAGTCAAGGTCAACGAATAAAGAAAAATCAAGACTAACTCGATCCAATGCAACAATCTACTATCACAATTGACACCAACCTCATATCAAATCCACTAATCTTACAACCCTCCTCACATAATTAAAACTCATTCAAAGATCTCTAAAAGTTCTTTTTGTGTATAGCATAATTGAAAGATCAATTACAAAGAACCATATCATCTTCGATCACTTTCAAAGATTATAACCTCCACTCATATTCGAATAATCAATGAATGATTTAATAACTAACAAATGTTTTAAATCAACATTGGTAGCGATTGAAACTCACAAACAAAAGACCACAAACTAATTACACATCAAACTAGCAAAACCTACAACCCAGACCATTTCATGATCTTTTGAAGCCGTTTAGAATTGAAGAAACTTCACAAGAATAAATGTGGAAATATTGATTACAAATCGGAGATTGATGATGGTTTCTTTCTGTGTTTGAGATGAAAAGTATAATTAACTAAATACATCGAGTGTCAAAGGAGAGAGATGGGACAGAGGATTTGATTGGGTTTTTCATTTGTAGATAATATGGGAGACGTGGTGGGTGTCTGCACATGGATAGAATGAAGAGGCGTGGTATGTGTGTGTGTGATTTAAGGGATTCTATGGCCCAAATAATAAGGGATGGTAATTATATATAACCGATCTTAGGTCACTATGGAAATCGGCTGAGTTAATAGCAAAATGAAGACATGGGCCGAGTATTGCATTACTTCATGGGCCGGCTGTATGACCAAGCCATATCAACACCATGTTGGGCAATTTTTTTTAACAATAACAGATGTGGGCTACTTTAATGATATACATTCGTGTTGGGCTGGGTCAAATTAATTGGTCCGAGTTTTTGTGGTTATTATCGGATTAAGTCAGGTATTAAAACAAGATCATGTCGGGTAAAGTACATACGAGACCGGGTTTTATTACTTGGACGGGCCGTGCTTATGTTAATTTATTGAGCCCGCTATCCGTTAACAATCACAACACATCAAAAATCACGAACAACAACACAACAAACACAATACATTACACTAAAACGATCCTTATCAAAATTCACCTTCATTCATAATGGCTAGTATTGAATTTTAATTACTATGGAGTTATTGTCGGATGTTATTTATTTGGGATTGAAGTAGTATTTCACGAGGAGTGTACTTATTTCATCTTTGTTTTTCGTCAACAAAGATGACTTATTCGGGCATATACGGTTTGTGATGAAGACTTGATGTATCTAGTTATACTCGATGTAAGGAGTTACATTGTAGTACTCAGTGTCTCACATAGTTGAGGAGTTTTTCAAGAGGTGTTGTATTTTTTATATACTTTTGGGTGAGTATATGGTACTTAGAGATTTGCCTCTGCACCGTTTTTCATCATGCGAATAGTACAAGATTAAGTCACAAGCTAGGGATTTTACTTCATTCTCGGTTTCGTTTTATCGGATTGTCTCCATCAGTGGTCATCAGTATTAGCCTACAGAATAGATAAGGGGATTTAGTTTGGGTTGATCAAGAGAGAATTGTAAAGAGAGTACCGACATCTTCTCACAGAGCATTGCTTATGCAATCACGGGCTATGAAGCTAAGTAAGCAGTTCCAGTTGGTATAAGATGTACACATGTGTAGGATGATTCCTCAGTTAGTCATCATCCTGGAGGGAGAAATGTGTACATCCGGTACTTAGTTGATTTTTTATGTTACCGTTTTGATGTTACCGTCTCGACTACCTAAAGGGGAAAATTGTATACACTCGGGACTTAATTGACTTTGGTGTAGCAATTCATATCTGCACTTTCTTGGAGGGAGAAATGTACACATCAAGGACGCACAAAAAGTTCACTTGATCGGGCTTTATAAAATATGCCGGAGGTTAGTCCGCAGAGATGATTAGTGCTTCAACTTGTTACTTTGGTGTCACGGTTTCAACTTCGGTAAAGGGATAAAATGTGTACTTTGGGCGGAAGTCAATCAAGATTGGGATGCTTCCTAAGTGAGACGATGTTGATGATATCATCCCTCCCTTAAGATCGGTGTATTAATTCTTATCAGTCTAAGGGGTGTCTGTTTGGGAGGGAGCTGAAGAAGTTCGGAGCATAATTCATATCAAAGCCGAAGTATTCGGATAAGAGAACTTCAAGGATGACAAATGAGATGCAGATTCTGATAAACTTTAACATGACCAGAAGTGCAAGAATATGAAGCGTTCCCAAGACATGTAGCTAATTCAGAAACTTCGTGATGACCAGAAGCGTATGAAGAAAGTTTTTGAAGTCATGTCTTTTACTTCCTGTTCATTTGTCATCTTTGTTTTACACTTGATAGACATGAGAAAAAAATGCAACGTTTATGATTTTAATCCCGTGGAGTCGTACGGTTAAAAACACCAATTGACAAATGACAACAATCAAAAATACCTTTTCGGGAGGTCTTGGTTGATCAAAATAAACTAGATAAATCATTGTGTAGTTTTAGTGAGAGAAAGTAAAGAGAGGGG
>BQNB010190099.1:0-11812 GCA_026074375.1 Tanacetum coccineum | reverse complement strand
TTTTTCGTTACAAACTTCACACCCTAATACTGACCAATTTGCTTCTTCGCCTATCAAAATTGAGGCTCCTCGGGAACTTCCTAAGGTAAGCCTGGTTAATACAAGCCTTAAAAAGCATAAATACCATCTTGGCCAATTTGACAATGTGGTAAAGAAGCGGATCACGCCCGATGCATTAACAGAAGGGGATGGGGATTTGAACACACTAAAGCTGTTTTTCTAAAAGAAATAATTCCATTTGTAAAGACCTTAAAAGACATATTCAATGTTTTTGATAAAGATCTTTTAAATAAGGTAACAGAAGTACAAACAGTTTTTAACCAGATGGAAGCTGCTGTTCAACAGTATCATGTAGACAATCAGTGCTTTGAAATTTAAATGAAACCATTTTTGATTGAAAACGATCAACTCTTAGATCAAATCATTTCTCAAGATATTGTGAATATTGTTGTGAATTCTTCTGTGGATATGAATACTTCTATGAATGTGAATTCTCCTGTTGCTATGAATGATTCTGTAAATTATGTGGAAATGTGAAACAAGTGTCTCAAACTTGAAGCTGAGCTTATCAAACAACATAACATGGTTGAAAAAGATGAGTATAATAGACTTTCGAAAAGCTATTCTAAACTTAAATAACACTGCATTTCTCTTGAACTTGCAATGTAACTCAATAAATAAATTTTTTAAAAGAATAACACATCTGTGAACCAAACTGAACCTTTATTTGATCAATTGTTTGAATTGAACAATTTGAAAGCTGAGCTTTAAGAAAAAGACACAACAATCAAGAAGTTGAAAGCAAACATTAAATGTTTGAATAAACTTCCATCATAAACAATGTGAAAAAGGACATAGATGAGATTGAGACCATCAACATAGAACTGGAACATAGGGTGACAAAACTTATTGCTGAGAATGAGCATTTGAAACAGACTTATAAACAACTCTATGATTTAATTAAACTATTACGTGTTTAAGCTAAAGAACATGTTGAATCACTAGTCAATCAATTAAATTAAAAGTCTGTTGAAATTACTAATTTAAATGCTCAACTCCAAGACAAAGTTCTTGTCATAACAACTTAAAAAAATGATCTTAGGAAATTTAAAGGAAAAGACATAGTTGACAATGATGCCCAAGTGTCAAAAGATACCACTATTGCTCCAGGAATGTATAAGCTTGCCCAAATAACTTTGGCTCCTAAGGATAAGAATAATAAGGAAACTCACATAAACTACCTTAAGTACTGATGTGTTTCAAAAGATTTTAATTTATAATGACTCAAAATACCAATTTTATTATAGGGAAACACACGGGTGAAAGTATAACCCACGTATGTAGTATAATCTTTTTAGGTAAGACCAGGTCATCTACAGGGATTTGAGTAGTGTTCAAGTAACCAGAAAGAAAATAGACTTTAACAGTTTTGAAAATAACTTTTGTTGGGAATTAAGAGCTTCTACAAGGTTATACTGCTAATAGACTTAGTACTACTATTTGAAGATTTATGCTGCTACTAAAGATTAAAGAATATAAACTAAGTCGTTAGTACTTCTAGTTGTAATAGTTAGTACTGTTAGTTATAGTGAGTACTGCCAGTACAATATGATAGATCATTAGTACTGCTAGTTAGTTTATTAGTACTGTTAGTATAAGAAGTTAGTACTGCTTATGTGATATGCATGAGATATATTAGGAATAGATATGCATGATCACTTAAAGCGGTTTGTAAGCCTATTAGGGTTTTCCTTGGTGTATAAAAGGAACCCTACGGCATAGTTAGAGATATGAATTCAACATAGAAAAGTCATATCTATTTAGGCAAAACATATAGTTGTTTTATGAATCATTCAATATATTATGAGTTGAGAGAAAGATCTTGTGTTGTTATTTTTACATTGTTTAATTGTTCTTCTAGTATATAAAGATTAGATTTCGCATAATCTTTATATATTCTATAAGGTTTCTATCATAGTTGTTTTAGATCTATCTAAGATAACTAAAGCCTTAACAAGCTAAACTAAGATTTGTTCAAACGGGATCAACGACTTTTGTTTTATCAGTGATAATAAAGATGACTATTCAAATAGTTGAGAATAATTCATAAGTGTTAGAAATGAATAAGACCTCGAAGATGGAACCTTTAATTTATAAAAAAGGATTTCTTGTCAGAAAACAGTTTCATAAATTAACTTGATTAACTCAAGACTTATATTTAGTTAACTAGACCAAATGTGACACTTAAATAATCCAGTTGCTAATATATCAAAGCTTATTTTGTTTATCAGTTTATGAAAGTAAATTTCTCGACACAGACATTAAAGACCATAGACAAATCTTTACAACCACATAGATCATAACGGGTCTTTCGACCTATACCGATATGATTATATAATCTAAGATTGATAAGTAAAACAAGCAAGATAAGATATAATAGGGTCGCAACATAAGCTTGAGATTAAAGAGATTATGACCATATTAAACACTTATTCATTATAATCACATCACCGAGTAGTCATAAGAGATTTATCCTCTCATACCTAAGGTGTTTATAACATAACTCGGTTTGATAACAAACTTCATTCTTTTACTAAACTAGTATGATGTTCTTTGTCGTTCTTGGTGATTTGATTTTGATTCTTTAAAGGATATGGTGTTTATGGTTGAAGAGTGGTTGGAAAGTGTTTTTGTGCGTGTGGGATGAGAGGATTGATACTTAGTTGTTTGTAAGTATGAGATGGATGAAAAGGATTGAAATTAGTCCTCTATTTATAGGCTGAGTAAGGGTTGAAGTGCGGCGCACAAAGTATATTGTGTGACGTACTTGGTGGTTTAATGCAAGGGGAATTTAATGTTTATTGGAGAAATGCGGCATACAAAAGAATTTGTGCGCCGTACTTAGGGTATTAATGTAGTGGTATTTATGTCTTCATTTATTCTTCAACGTCAGATGGGAGGTGCGGCGCGTAGTTATGGATTTAATGCTGAATTTGACTAAGTCTCTTAATTCCTTTGACTTGAGGATAAGTGTGGCACATAATTGGTAAGTGTGGCGCACATTTGCACTTTTAGGCTTGATTCTTTATCTTTTCTTGTATGTTGTGTTCCTTAGCGTATAAATACGTGATCTTTATTGTTTTTGACCTCGAGATATCTTTAAGTGAACCTGCAAGCAATTAAAGCTATTAAGTATCAAAAGTTCATGATAAATGATAGAATATATACAAATAACACCACCGAAAACATGTATAATTTGGGCGTTATCAAATCCCTCCACACTTAGTTGTTGCTTGCCTTCGAGCAATCAAAGCAAGAAAATAAGATCATTTATCGTGACGTGGAGAAAATTTGGATTTTACAAGTGTTTGCATATTGTTTAACTTTTCAGGCATTGACATATAACTAAGCACCTCACATAAGGAAATGTGTTTGATTTATAGAATTCACTCAGTTCACTCAGATAGGGTTTATGTATTGTAAAGACACTTAATTTGCACAGACATAATCTAGACAGCTACCATTGGCTTATACTTGACACATAAACCTGACCGAAGGGCGGAACTTAATACTAGCAAAGGATAATAGCATATACAGATCTTCATGTGCCAAAACTTAAGCCTTTATTTCTTTGAACTACTATATATATATATATTTATATTACTAAGGCTTGGCACATAACTTCATCTTTCAATTTTAACTTTTTCACTTAGGTATTTCAGCAACTTAGCACTAAAGGGAGTGCTTGCAAGAACAGAAACTTGCGGGATTCATAGCATATAATAGGCTTCGGTCTAGTAAATGATGATCAAGCATAAGTTCTAGAGCTTCTAAATTACCGGCTCACCCAAATATAATTATCAACCAATACCACTATTCCAGAAAAGGAGACAAATTACAAATACACAGCCATAACGAGGGATGAGACACTCGCAACTGCATTCAAACCTTAACTCGAACAGGCTAAAGGTATCAATTATCTTAGGTACCAAAAGTGGGTACTTGAATATTCTAAAGGCTTAATTTCTCACAATTTAGTGGACTGGGTTGTGCTAGCTATAATGTTAATCCGTTTGGATTTGCCTTACTAAGAGCATTTTTTATATTTTGAAAACATATTAAGACGTTTTTTTGTATCAGTTGGAAAATTTTGGTAGGGCAAACATGGAGGGATATGATTAATTTTTCCTATTTGGCTCTCCTCCACACTTAAGTTGAACATTGCCCTCAATGTGATAACTGATAATAGAGATAAAATAGGGAAAATTAAGGAAAAACGGTACTTCTCGAGGCATAAAGAATTGTATAGTTGCGAGATAGCTATCCTTGAGCATACTTCCAAATCTTTAAGCTATATTACCTGCATAAAAGTAAACACACAAAAAGAAAATATTTTGTTGTTGTTTTTTTATATATATTATTATTAAATAAATAAAGGATATAAATGGAAGAATGAAGGAGGGACTCCTCCACACTTAAGTGATGCACGAGTTGCCTCTTGAGAAGCGCTTAATTTTTAAGAGATTCATTAGCTAGACTCGAACTTGGTGAGTCATTCTTTGGGAAAGAAAGGAGTGACTGCTTCCCTTTGGTTATTATAATATTCTTCTTCATGGTATAGTTTGAGTCGATGACCATTAACAATAAATATTTTTCCATCTTTTTGACGTAAGACAGCTCCAACTGCGAAATCACTTGCATCACACATAAGTTCAAACGAAAGATTCTAGTTTGGGCTTACGATCACAGGAGCACATGTGAGTTTCTCTTTTAATAACTCGAATGCTTTTTGACATTCATCATCGAATTCAAAGGGAGTATCTTTTTCAAGCAGCTTAGTTAGAGGTCGGGCAATTTTCGAGATCTTTAATGAAACACCAGTAAAAACCGGCATGTCCAAGAAAGCTTCTAATACCTTTGATATTAGTTGGAGGTGGAAGTTTTGAGATAACATTAATTTTTGCTTTGTCGACTTCAAGTCCTGTGCCAGACACCTTGTGTCCAAGCACAATTTCTTCTTTGACAATGAAGTGACATTTTTCCCAATTAAGGACAAGATAAGCATCTTTGCAACGCTGGAGCATTTTATCAAGGTTGTTTAGGCATTTGTCAAAAGGGTCTCCAAAGACGAAGAAATCGTCCATGAATACTTTGACAGATTCTTCAATCGTGTCGTGAAAGATTGCCAACATGCATCTTTAGAATGTAGTTGGGGCATTGCATAGCCTGAAAGGCATTCGCCTATAAGCGTATGTTCTGAAAGGACATGTGAATGTTGTTTTTTCTTGATCATTATGATCGATAGGAATTTGGAAGTATCCAGAAAAACCATCGAGGAAACAGAAATATTTATTTCTCGCGAGTCTTTTTAACATTTGATCCATAAACGGTAAAGGAAAATGATCTTTTGCGGTTGCTTCATTAAGTTTACAATAATTGATGCATACTCGCCAACCCGTAACGGTTCTTGTTGGAACAAGTTCATCAATTTCGTTTATGACTACTGTAATACCGCCTTTCTTTGGTACACAATGAATGAGACTAACCCAAGGACTATCAGTAATTGGATAAATAATTTCGGTATCCAAGAGTTTTACAAATTTGTTTAACAACTTCTTGTATATTTGGATTTAACCTTCTTTGTCTTTGGACAACTGGTTTCTTGTCTTCCAGAAGTTGTATTTTGTGCTTGCTAGATGATGGACAGATACCAGGAATATATGTTGTTTTCTAGGCAAAGGCTTCCTTATGTTTCTTAAGAACATATACAAGTTTGTTTTTGTTTTGAGCAGAGAGTTTAGATGATATGATTACAGGAAGGAAAGAGGGTTCTTCCAAAAATACATATTCCAAATTATCAGGAAGAGGTTTGAGTTTAAGATCCGTAGGAGGTTCTTCGAGAGATGTTTTGATTTTATAATCGGTGTTGATGGTGATTTTCTCGAATGGTGGTTCTTCTGTATCGGATTCAGATTCAGAATTTTCATCGGCAGTCATTGCCATAATATCATCGAATTCGGAAAAAATTTCTTCTTCGAGGAGGGTTCCTTCGATGGAATGAAGGATTTTGCTTCCTTCGTCTAGAAGAGCGTCAAAATCTTCTTCTAAGATTTCATCGATGACATCGATACTAAAACATATATCATCGTTTGAGTAAGAGTGTTTCATCGCAGAGTCGATATTAAAGATTATTCGTTTAGTTCCAACTCCAAGATTGAGTTGTTTTTGTTTAACTCGAATAACCGCATCAGCAGTGTGAAGAAAGGGACATCCCAAGATGAGAGGAACTTTGCTATCTTCTTCCATTTCGAGAATAACGAAATCAGCAAGAAAGGTGAATTTACCAACTTTAACGAGCATATTTTTAGCTATTCCAACAGGGTATTGGACTGATCTGTCGGCTAATCTTACGGTCATTTTAGTAGGTTTAAGAGTTTCGAGAGATAGTTTTGCATATAAGGAATATGGCATAAGGTTAATGCTGGCACCAAGGTCGGCTAAAGCATTACATGAGAAAGTTTTGAAATTACATGGAATAAGGAAACTTCTGGGGTCTCCGAGTTTTGGTGGAACTTTATTTTGAAGAATGGTGGAACTTTCATTGCTTAGGAAAGCGGCAGAAATTTGTTCGATTTTATGCTTGTTGCTTATGAGTTCTTTGAGAAATTTTCCATAGTTAGGCATTTCGGCTAAGACGTCGACAAGAGGTACGTTGATTCGGACAACTCGAATCATGTCAAGGAATTTTCAGTATCGGGCCTCTGTTTTTTCTTTTTTAAGGCGTTGAGGATATGGGATTTTTTGTTTGTATGGTTTTGGTAACGGTTTTTATTTGACTGGTATCGGAAGTTGAGTTTTTGGTTGTGGTGTAGGTTCATCATCTTCATCATCGCTATCGAAGTTGATAGGGTTTTTAGAATTATTTTGCTGATCATTCGGGTTATCTAGTGGATCATAGGATTTACCGCTTTTTGTGAATATGGCATTCACATGCTCATTACGAGATTACGGTGGTTGGTAAGCTTTAGAGTTGCCACCTCGAGGGTTTGGTTGAGTGTTGCTTGGAAGAGATCTAGAAGGTCGACCAGATTGCTTGTCAGTGAGTCTGTCGAACTTTGTTTTAAGGTTTTGGATTGAAGCTTGGTGATTTTTGGCTACTGTTTCGAGTTGAGTTTTGAGGTTCATGAATGTTTCTTTGACAAAAGCGTTGGTTGATTGCTAAGACTTCATGAAATCGTTGAATTGTTTTTGAAGATCGTAAGTTTTGTCATCGGTAGTTAATTCGATTGTAATCATTTCGTCCGCTCAAACACCAATTATCGCGATTCAAGTCTCGATCGCGGTAATCATTGTAAAAACGAGTCTTACGGAAAGTTTGCATGAATTTAGCTTCTTCTTTAAGAGACATAGGTATGTCATTATCTTCAAGACCGGGTATTGGTTTTTTAGCACGAGATTGGAGTTCTTTGTACTGAGCATCCATTTTTATGGTCATGGCATCCATTCGGGCCATAATTTTGTCAGTGTCGGTATTACTGCTACCTTCGTCGGCGGAATCAACGGTTTTCTTAAGAGATGATTTGGTTTATTGGTTTTTAGCCCAGTCAAGCTTGACTAAGACTTTGTCTTCGAGAAGCTGATAAGCTTGATTTGATGTTTTATAGAGGAAAATACCACCAGCTGCGGCATTTAAAACTTCTTGGGTTATTTCGTGGAGACCATGATAAAAGATTTTGATAATATTGCCTTTGGACAAATTGTGACCATCGCAGTTTCGGAGCATTTCCTTTATAAGAAGCCAAGCATCGGTTAGAGATTCGTTTTCATGTTGAGAAAAGGCTCGGATTCTGTGAGGAGTCGATCAAAAAGAGCTGGGAGAAAGAATTGGCTAATGAAAGCGGTTCAAAGTTCATCTCACATTTTAATAGTTCCTTCGTTGAGTTTGTCTAGCTATGTTTTTGCTTCTCCAGTGAGTCATAGGGGAAACATTATCAGGCGGACAGCTTCATTTTCGGTATCTCTGTATTTAAACATATCGCAGCTTCCGAGGAATTCGTGAATGTGTTTATGAGGATTAGTTTTGGTTCTACCATCAAATTGGTTTCCTTTGATGAGAGTCAAGTGGTTACCTTTAATGGCAAATTGGTTTGCGGTTTTAGGAATAGTGATTGCGGAACCGGGAGTCGAAGCGAAAACACAGTCGGCAGCCCACATGGGTTCATCATCCATGGGATAATAATTTCAAAGAATATCAAGAAAGTAACGAAAGTAATTGATGTTGATAATTAGCAAATAGAAAATTCTCTGGTTTTGAGGTGGGTTGTTTCTTTGATCGAATGGAATTCTTATGTTTCGTCGTCAAAGTCTTCGATTCAGAGTATGTTCAGGTTCAGGTAAAGGTTCAACAAGTTCATAATTGGAAGCACGTGTATGCATCCAAGGGAGAATTTGTTTGGGTCAGTTTTCCAAAAAACTGTACGGTGATTTTTTGAAAAATAGGGGGAGTTAAAATAATTTTCCAAAGTTGACTATAGAACAACTTAAAAATCCCCGGCATCGGCACCAAAAACTTTGATATGTTTCAAAAGCTTTAAATATATAATGACTGAAAATACCAATTTTATTATAGGGAAACACACGGGTGAAAGTATAACCCACGTATGTAGTATAATCTTTTTATGTAAGACCAGGTCGTCCCTAGGGATTTGAGTAGTGTTCAAGTAACTAGAAAGAAAATAGAATTTAACAGTTTTGAAAATAACTTTTTTTTACTAGTGATAATAAAGATGACTATTCAGATAGTTAAGAATAATTCATGAGTGTTGGAAATGATAAAGACCTCGAAGATGGAACCTTTAATTTATAAAAAAGGATTTCTCGTCAGAAAATGTTTTCACACATTAACTTGATTAACTCAAGACTTATATTTAGTTAACAAGACCAAATGTGTCACTCAAATAATCCAGTTGCTAATATATCAAAGCTTATTTTGTTTATCAGTTTACGAAAGTGGATTTCTCCGCACAGACGTTAAAGACCATACACAAATCTTTAAAACCACATAGATCATAACAGGTCTTTCGACCTATACCGATATGATTATATAATCTAATATTGATACGCAAAACCGACAAGATAAGATATAATCTTGAGATTAAAGAGATTATGATCATACCAAACACTTATTCATTATAATAACATCACCGAGTAGTCATGAGAGATTTAGACTCTCATGGCTACGGAGTTCATAACATAACTTGATTCGATAACAAACTTCATTATTTCACTTAGGTATTTCAGCAACTTAGCACTAAAGGGAGTGCTTGCAAGAACATAAACTTGCAGGATTCATAGCATATGATAGGCTTTGGTCTAGTAAATGATGATCAAGCATAAGTTCTAGAGCTTCTAAATTATCGGCTCACTCAAATATAATTATCAACCAACACCACTGTTCCAGAAAAGGCGATAATTTACAAATACACAACCATAACGATGGATGAGACACTTGCAACTACATTCAAACCTTAACTCGAACAGGCTAAAGGTATCAATTATCTTAGGTACCAAAAGTGGGTACCCGAATATTCTAACGGCTTAATTTCTCACAATTTAGTGGACTGTGTTGTGCTAGCTATAATGTCAATCCGTTTGGATTTGCCTTAATAAGAGCATTTTTTATATTTTAAAAACATATTAAGATTTTTTTTTGTATCAGTTGGAAAATTTTGGCAGGGCAAACATGGAGGGATATGATTAATTTTTCCTATTTAGCTCTCCTCCACACTTAAGTTAAACATTTCCCTCAATGTGATAACTGATAATAGAGATAAAATATGGAAAACTAAAGGAAAACGGTACTTCCCAGGGCATAGAGAATTGTATAGTTGCGAGATAGCTATCCTTGAGCATACTACCAAATCTTTAAGCTATATTACCTGCATAAAAGTAAACACACAAAAAGAAAACATTTTTTGTTTTTTTTTATATATTATTATTATTAAATAAATAAAGGATATAAATGGAAGAATGGAGGAGGGACTCCTCCACACTTAAGTGAAGCATGTGTTGCCTCCCGAGAAGCGCTTAATTTTTAAGAGAGTCATTAGCTAGACTTGAACTTGGTGAGTCATTCTTTGGGAAAGAAGGGAGTGACTACTTCCCTTTGGTCATTATAATATTCTTCTTCATGATATAGTTTGAGTCGATGGCCATTAACAATAAATGTTTTTCCATATTTTTGAAGTAAGACAGCTCCAACTGCGAAATCACTTGCATCACACATAAGTTCAAACTGAAGATTCTAGTTTGGGCTTACGATAGTTTCTCTTTTAATAACTCGAATGCTTGTTGACATTAATCATCGAATTCAAATGGAGTATCTTTTTCAAGCAGCTTAGTTAGAGGTCGGGCAATTTTCGAGAAATCTTTAATGAAATGTCGGTAAAAACCGGCATGTCCAAGAAAGCTTCTAACACCTTTGATATTAGTAGAGGTGGAAGTTTTGAGATTACGTCGATTTTTGCTTTGTCAACTTCAAGTCCTGCGCCAGACACCTTGTGTCCAAGCACAATTCCTTCTTTGACCGTGAAGTGACATTTTTCCCAATTAAGGACAAGATGAGCATCTTTGCAACGCTGGAGCATTTTATCGAGATTGTTTAGGCATTTGTCAAAAGTGTCTCCAAAGACGGAGAAATCGTCCATGAATACTTTGACGGATTCTTCGATCATGTCAAGAAAGATTGCCAACATGCATCTTTGGAATGTAGTTAGGGCATTGCATAGCCCGAAAGGAATTCGCCTATAAGCGTATGTTCCGAAGGGACATATAAATGTTGTTTTTTCTTGGTCCATAGGATCGATAGGGATTTGAAAATATCCAGAAAAACCATCGAGGAAACAGAAATATTTATTTCCTGCGAGTCTTTCTAACATTTGATCCATAAACAGAAAAGGAAAATGATCTTTTACGGTTGCTTCATTGAGTTTATGATAATCGATGCATACTCGCCAACCCGTAACGGTTCTTGTTGATAAAAGTTCATCATTTTCGTTGGTGACAACTGTAATACCACCTTTCTTTGGTACACAGTAAATAGGACTAACCCAAGGACTATCGGCAATTGAATAAATAATACTGGTATCTAAGAGTTTAACGATTTCTTTTTTAACAACTTCTTGCATGTTCGGATTTTGTCTTCTTTGTTTTTGGATGATTGGTTTCTTGTCATCCAAAAGTTGTATCTTGTGTTTACAGAATGATGGACAGATACCAGGAATGTCTGTCGTTTTCCAAGCAAAGGCTTCCTTATGTTTTTTAAGGATGGATACAAGTTTGCTTTTGTTTTGAGCAGATAGTTTAGATGATATGATCACGTGAAGAAAAGATGGTTCTTCTAAGAATACATATTCCAAGTTATCAGGAAGAGGTTTGAGTTTAAGATCCGTAGGAGGTTCTTCAAGGGATGTCTTGATTTTATAATATGTGGTGATTTTTTCGAATGGTGGTTCTTCGGTATCTGATTCATATTCAGAAGTTTCATCTTCAGCCATTGCTATGAATTCATTGAATTCAGAAAAAATTTCTTCTTCGATAAGGGTTCCTTCGATGGAATGGAGGATTTTGCTTCCTTCGTTTAGAAGAGCGTCGAAATCTTCTTCTAAAATTTCATCGATAACATCGATACTAAAACAGGTATCATCGTTTGAGTAAGAGTGCTTCATTGAAGAGTCGATATTAAAGATCATTCGTTCAGTCCCAACTCTAAGATTGAGTTGTTTTGTGTAACTCGAATAACTGCATCAGCAGT
>BQNB010190098.1:0-11812 GCA_026074375.1 Tanacetum coccineum | reverse complement strand
AAAACGCAATGAAATTTTTCTCAAAAACGCAATGAAATTTTTTCTTCCTCAAAACGCAATGAAATTTTTCTCAAAACGCAATGAAATTTTTCTCAAAACGCAATGAAAGTTTTGCTCAAAACGCAATGACACTTGAAGTCAAAACGCAATGGACTTTTCTTGTCAAAACGCAACGAAACTTGGGTCAAAACGCAATGTGTAGAAAATTTTGCCAGCGTAACGTTTTATTCAAAACGCAATGATATTTCTTCAAAACGCAACCTGTGATTTCAAAACGCAGCTTGTTGTCGAGCAAAACGCAATGAATTAAATCAAAACGCAATGCTTGAAAATTTTTGGCAGCGTAGCGTTTTAGTCAAAACGCAATAGAAATCTTCAAAACGCAACCTGTATGCTCAAAACGCAATCTGTATGCTCAAAACGCAACATGAATATGCTCAAAACGCAATATGAATATGTTCAAAACGCAATATGAAGACTAACAAAAACGCAACACTTCTAGCTTTTTTTTTCTAATCCACTTCGAACCCAAAACACAAACAAACCACGTCTCTTTTTTTTGTTATGATTTGCGAACCAATAAGCACAAAAAAAACAATCACGTACACCCCCTTTTTTTTATGAATTCGATCAAACAAAAAAAATAAAATAAAACAAACAATCACTTTTGGCTCTTGATACCAATTGTAGGATCCCTAGATCATTCCATAGATTAATCACAAGATCAATAGCACAAAAGATTAAACATTAAAGAACTTTTTGATTGAAAGAAACAAGAGTTGCTACAAACCCTAAAGATGAAAAGTATTATGGAGTAGCTAACCTAAAAATGAAAGGAAAAATGGCTTTATATAGCCTTACAATGAGGCCTAAAGTGGCCGGCCCCTATGGGCTTTGAATGGGCCATTTCGGGCTTTTTCAATAAATGCCCAATTACATAATATTACACGCTTAAACGAGCTAGACTTTTGTCTTGTATCTTCGAGTGACCGAAGCTTCTTTGTTTGGGTCCATTTATGTGATCCTAACAATCTCCCCCTAGATGAGGTCATGAGAAGTTGTTTGAAGCTCACTCGTGCTTGTCTCTTTAGCTCGTTGTTGATAGGGTACTTCACTTGTTGTGCTTTGGTAATTCAATCTTTAACACCTTGATCATGATCTTCAGAACATGATGTGATGACTTGATCTTGATCTTTGACTTGTTTAAGCTTTACTTCTCTGAATTACTTTGTGATTTTCTTTCACTTTGACTTTGGTGTGGTATAAGTTGTGTTTTAATTGGTTGAGATAATGCGGAAAGTGGAAGGATGGTAGCAAGCGAAAGTAGTTCGCCTCTGCAACCTCCACAAGCGCACCCAGGGTATTGTTTATTTGTTAAGCCAGCTATGAAGAATATCCGTGTTTATGTGTTTTGTTTCCATTATGTCCCGATGCCAGTATTTTGCCAGGGTAGTTTTCCTCAGGTTATTGTTGCAGCCAAGAATGGCGATATCTTGGCGACATAACTTGACCTGGGCTATGGTTGTAACCACAAATGTTGTTTCATTTTGCGTTTATATTTGCAGACATCAGTCTTATACTTCATTTGGCGGTTGAATTTGATTCATTTACTAAGCAATGATGATCTTGTAAATATGGTTGTCTGTCGGCGGATAGTGAAGGATGGCAGAGTGCAAGTATTGCTCTCCTCAGCAACCTCCATGAGCGCAAGCACAACATCAATTACTCTGAGCCAAATTTATAAAAAGCTTGCTGGTAATTGACACCAAATTCACTTTGAAAATGATCAGGGGGAGCAGGACGACGAAGAAGATGAGAGGGTTTTTGGCCGGTTTAATTTTCAATAAATAAAATAAAATTGTTCTACACACATCTGTCACAAACCCAGAACATTCAATAGCAGCTACAGCAAGACGATCAGGTTTTATTAATTTTGATAATGGGTGCTTGGTTTACTTTACTATGTTTCATTAGTGGGATTTAAATTTGAATGCTTAATAGGTTTGGATAGACATGTGTTGTTTCTCAAAGTAAAAGTAAATACCAGATACCAAGGGATATTGTGATTTAAGTTTTGGAGAACTAAAATTTTTGGTGGATATGCACTATAGAGAGTATACAATATATGTTTGTTGCGTTACATATCATTACTTGCTGATATATAAAGTAATTTTCGTTATAACTATTTTAAGGGGTGTTTGGATAGACACCTGAAATGGGTATGGAACACGAAATGTTCGCCAAGTGCTTAAAGGATTGGTTTGTTTTTGTAGGTGATAACAAACACGTATCAAAGTCGAATGCAACTGAAAATATCTTGACGTAACCTCCTTATGTCGTCTTCCTAAACTGATCGTCTCCCTTCTACAGTTGAAGTAGCACGAGATATGGTCCTCATCCAGGTAAGTATGCCCGCCTGTTACGCGTTAGCTTTTGCCTCTATTTACTTTGCCTTGATTCTATTATATATGCCACATGATTATAGTTGTTCAACATATATGTGTTTTTTTAGGATTGCTATACCCTTTAGTTGCCAAGTTGTTGTGTGCCATTTTAAAACAGCTATAGGCGGGTTAAAATCTGCTTAAACTATACGTACCAAATACCTGGCTGCCACTTTCAAAGACATACATTGTATATGAAAATTAAAAGGAAGCCAGTGAAAAGAAAGCCAGATTCCAAATGTGGAGAACATTCGCACTTGCAGAGCGATCGTAAAAAACAAAAGCCATGCTACCTGGATTGGAGTCTGAAACTTTATTGACGCCTATGGAAGCCATTGATACACGTAATGGCGTTACTCAAGCCTGAAGGGACACTGTCCCTTTATATAATGAGTACATGCCTACTAGCCACTATGGTTTCGCTGACGCTGATGGTCAAAGCGGTGTATACTGTAGTATACATGATATCATAACACAAGCAATAGATGATGGGTTGGCTAATTAATCTTAGAGAGAGAAAGTTTTCTTTCTAGAGAGAGAAAGTGCAAGAGTTTGTATTAGCATGAAATGAACAACCAACCCCTTCCCATGGGTGGGAAGGGGTATATATACAAGAGATTCTTTCTAACTACGAGCTATGCTATACTAATGATACACGAGGGTGACCGAGTCTTTTTCATAATCCTAACAATCTCCCCTTAAGGGAGGTCACCCTAGAAAATACATTTTGAATTCTAGCATTCTACTTCATTGACCTTCTGTCTGTAGCTCGAAGATCTTATTGATTTCTTCAATCTTTGATGTCTTTTGTACATTATGTATGAACTTTGAGACTTGTCTCTTAGGCTTAGTAGCGTATTATTGAGCTTTCTTTGAGATAATCTTTCATCGTTAATCTCTTGATCATCCTTGTAAAGTAACATTGCCTTCATGTGATTTTGTGACCTTCGGACCCGCATGCTCACATTTTTCTTGATCATGAAACTACTTCTCAGAGTTGCGGAAGCTGTGTTGTAGGTCATTCAGTTGTCATGATATCTTTACTTGGAAGCTATAAGTGTAAGCATTGGGTGGTGAATTGACTCTACTGGAACGAGGTGTCTCCATCTTCCTTCTTTGCTTTGATCCTGAATAAAACATATAGCAATAAAGCTTGTGGGCGAATATGGCTTTGTCATTCGCCCGAGTCTGGTTGGATTAACCTCCGGGTCCGTGAGGACCGACCTGTGATCAGGTAGATTCATCTTAAGAAGAATCTCCTTGACATGATTTCTAGTATAAGTATCAGATCATCTGATTGTAACCACATACTTTCCCCTACTTGCCTGTATCTCTGTATCGGAAACGTCTCAAAGCAACAGCACGACAAGAGAGAATCGGTAAGTTACTAATCTACGCGATTATCAGATAAAAAACTTGATTTGAAAATCAATCGACGTGTCATTTGACAAAGTATTTTTGTGACACATCGATAGTGTTTTATTGCACAAAATCAAATTTTATCAGAAATACATTTGTTTTGAAAGATATACACAGTCAACATGCTCGAAAATCAATTGTTGAAGCACATCGAAGTTTTCCAAACCGATCCGTCAATTCACATTCTGGAACAAGTTTGATTCTCAAGGAATCGCACCATCGTTGCTTTCCATTTGTCACAAGCTTAATCCATAGTGGATCTCACATGTCACCTACCAAGAGCTTGTTTGATGTTGGCTCTAGAAGGATTTCCATCTTCATCGTGAGTACTTTTGTATCACTCGGATGTTCTGGCAATACCACGAGATAATGCGAAGACTCTAAAATCTTTACTTTGTTGTCACATGTGTGAGAAACAAGCACATTATGGATATAATGTCCTACGAGACTTTTGATGATCTACAAGGAACTAGACCAATAGTGCATTTTGGTATTAGTTTACGGAGGCCCTAGAGCGGACTGCCACCTTTCAATATCGACTAACTCGGAGTGATGAGACGATAGAATGTATTATCTCCGAGAGAATCGAAACAAGATTCCTTTGAGGGATCTTGAGTGGCTTAGGGAGGGTTGTGCCAGCGTATCCCTGGTCCATGATACTTGTCTTCATGTCGCAATCAACCTTGTGATTCTGACAGCAAAATGTATTGACCCGGTTTCTGCCTAATGTTAAGGAGGGCTGCTTTCGTTCACCCTTTTATCTTAACATTTCTTTCATTCTCAACCCCTTCAGTGCTTACCGAGACTCATAACTAGAACCTTTTTGGGTTATCCAGTACTAGCTCATCTCATCCGCACTATCCCCCATCTTCTCACATAACGCCTTTTGTAATCATACCTAAGGACTTCTACACTAACTAGTTGGATTGTCCTGGTAGATCCCACCGCTCTGGCGGATCATGGAACATGTACCTACCATACCATCCTTATAACTCGATAAAGTAAGTACGGGTCGGTCTTTTGGATACTGTTTCTCTTCGCCATCAATACCCTTCCGCTCCACCTAAATATGTGCATCGATGTATTCGCAAAAATTAGCACATAATGAGGAGCCTACACTTGAGAGTGTTAAAAGATCACATTTTTATATCAGATTTTCATAATTAAAACACATTTTCTCCCTGAAGCAAAAATTTTCCAAATCCGTTTGATATTTTAGGTCTCAGAGATTAGTTTAGGAAAATTTGGGAGAAAGTGTGTCAGGTTTATAATATCCGAATGTGGAGCATATAGTTACTTAATATACAAGCCTAAGTAACAGTTTTAGTCACTACAACATAATGTACATATTACAACATCGTATATATATTAGACTACCCCTCATTCGGTTCGCTTCAGTAACCGGTAGTCACCTTCTCGGATCCGTCCACCCACAAAGCTCTCCAGATTCCGAAAGATACGTCGTGTCTTTAGCCTTTTCTGGATAGCGAACATGAAGTCCTTGCTCCTGTCAACATCTTTCTTCGTCCAAAATCTGGTGTTCATCCCTGGATTAGTCCTGTTGATCTGGAATTCCTTGACTCGATAGTCCAAAGCTTCATCAATCTGTTGCAGAGTGCCATCACTGAACTTGTGTATTTCATTGAACCTCATGATCATTTGAACCCCGTATCTGTCTCTGAATGTAACTGCCCTTGGAGAGTCTATGATTGTGTAGTCATGTTTGAACTCAAATCCAGTGGCTTCCCATCGAGGTTTGGTGAGGTTTAGCTGTGTTTGGTAACTCTCAATTCCCAGCTGGAAGTCTTCTACGCGGTGTCGGATAACCAAGTTTCTGGTCCATAGGTTGACAGCGGTAGTTAGAATCTTCTTGTCGTCGGGTGATAGGTGGTTCAGGTGACCTTGAAGATTTAACAAGTACAGATCTTCAAAGTCACTAGGGTACATGTGTTTGAAGTCCCTTTCTGCTATGACGTGTTCTTTGAGATCAGCACGACGAAGGACTATTTTCTTCATGTAGTTGTACCCATACATTGAAAAGACTTCGATTCGGACGACACTTAAGATACGCATATGAGTCCTTACTGCTCGGCGATCTCCTTCAGATGAGAATCGGTCAATGTAGAATCGTTGTCTTTGAAACCACCAATGAGAGATACCATACATAGCTGCAATGTCATACTTGCATTCCTCTGCAATCCAGAACTGATCAGGCACCAGTTGTTCCAATCCGACATCAGGATAAAATGCCGCCTTCATCTTCGAGATTGACAAGGCCGGTCTGCCAACTTTGCGACCATATCGTAGATACTCCAGGTCTTTGTTGAAGAAGAAGTCCGGTTGAATGGTTACATGGCCTGGTTCACCTCCCAGTGGAAGTGGCCTGCTGACGTTGTACCTGATGATTGCATCATCCACTTGATCTGTAAGAAGTTTGTGGCATTCTTCCATTTGGAATTGGAGATGAATTACGTCAGGATGAAATACTTTGACGATTTCGAATGCAGGGCCTTCCAGGTCTTTGGGAGTGAGTTCAGAGATTCCTCGTTGTTTACAGTACCAATCCATAAAGGTCGCCATATCCCCGGTTTGAGCAAGTAGAGAGTTCTCCTGTGGAGGTGCATATGTCGACTTCAAAGCAGAGGCCCAGTTGTTTGTTGGCATAGACAGATCAGATGAGCGAATAGTCCAAGCAGGTTCTGGAGTGGCCGGTCTGTCTTCAGTGAGAGGTTTCCACCAACTCTGCCTCAGGTTGACTGTAGGAATATGATCACGTCCGACCTCATCATCACTAGAGAGTGCTTGTTCATCTGCAGTGGTTTCCTCATCCATATAGAGATCATCAGGAATCTGTGTGATTGAGGTCTTAATCTGGGTGTCAGTCGTTGTCCACGCAGAGTATGCAGCTGATGCAGCTGTCTTTGAGGAACTTGGGGCTGCAGTGCCTGTTGACTGATCTTCCTGATGAGTGGATGAGGCCGGAGGTGGTGGAGGAGGAGCTTGAGCAGAGTCAGAGGTTCCAGTGGTACCAGAAGCTCCTGATGCGCCTGATGGTGGTGGTGGAGGAGGTGGTGGTGAAGGTGGCGACCCAGGGGGAGGCTTTGGAGAGTCTTGCTTACTTTTCTTCTTCGTTTCCTCCTGAGCCTTATCTACATCAAAGTCCTCACTTTCATCCCGACGGATGGAGTCCCGCAGTGCTTCATATGCTACTCGGTGGTCAGCATGTCCCTTGTCATAGTTCTCCTCCAACATGCGTTGAAGCAGAATTTCCTTCATGTCAGGCGTAGGGAGATCCTTGAAGCGAGCACGAAGAGGAGCTCTCATTGCATGTTTTACAGATGAACTAACCACCTCCTTAACCGATTCTTCTATTTTTCGGTCAATCTCATATGATTCAATAAACTTCACCGTCTGCTCTCTGATCATGTTGGTCCAATCCATGGTTTCCAACTTACGGATCCTGCTCCCCTGTTTGTCTAACCGTGATTCCAGAGCTTGATTTTCTTCTACACGGTCCGCTATGTGTTGCTCGAGTTCACCCATGCGCTTAATGAGAAGCGACTCTGATGAACCTTGTTGAAGTTGAGGTGGTAGTGGAAGAGTTGTTGTTGTTGTTGTTGTTGGTGCTGCAGTTGTGATTGTGGTGGTTGGTAGAGGCCAATGAACATTGGGTGAATCAGGTCTAGACACAAGATCGATCACCGGGGATGTCATAGGAGGGATGATAGAGGTGTCTTGCTGAATAGTGACGGACACCATTGATTCAGCCTCAGTGTCTGTTGTTGTCTTCTCATTATCGGCCTCAGACGGTTTGTCATTCAAGAATTGGTCACCAAAGCTGAAATCTTTGGCGAGATGTTGTAGAGAAGACAACGTCCCTGTAGAGCTGACAGGTTCTTCTGGTATCACCTGTTCATCAACCGTGAGCTTCAGATTCTTATGCACATCAGGGTATGCCGAGGCCGTGAACCCTTCATCCATATGCTCAGGTTGAGGTTGACTGGAGGGATCAGTGATCTCAACATCCGAGTGTTCAAGGTTTGGTCCAGCGAGAACACTCGGAGTTGGTAATGGTAGAGATTCAGCAATGTTAATGTCATCAGGGTTTGGTCCAGCCTGGCCTTCATCTCGTGTACCAGGGTCTGATCCAGCCTGGCCTTCATCTAGGGTACCAGGGTCTAATCCTCACTGAAAGGCATTTCTTCCATCAGTACTCCCGTGTCACTCTGCCAATAATTCACGTTCAGCATATAAGAGGAGACTCTTGGCCCCCGCTGATTCAATGTGGTACGGGATATGTCTCTGAAAGAAATAACAGTTCAGTCGGAGCCTCCGTTTCTCAGTAGTCTGAAGGTTGTAGAAGAACTTGAGAGCTTGTTTCTTCACCTACTTTCTCTTTCCCCTTTCCCGGTACCTCTGGCAGTGGTTGAAATTTCCCAGCGTCAGTTTCCCTGATAACCACAGGAGGGAGAGGACCCCTTTGAGTAGGGTAAGCATCTGTTAAGCTTTCTTCTAGAACCTTTTGCAGTATTGCCTCCTCTGTGTCTTCAAGGCCGGGTTTAGCAGTAGGAACCCCTTCATCAATAAATTCATCTACCAACTGCTTTGAACTCTTAACAGATCTCTTCTTAGTCACTTTCCCTGCTTTAGCACGTTTGCTAAATGGTTTGCCTCAACGAATCTGCCACCGATTTTGCGCTCTTCTCCTATGTGTTTGGCCGGTGCAGGTTTAGACTTCTTGGCTTTAGATTTAGAAACGGTTGATTGCTCAGTTGCCTTTGGTTTTGCTTGTTTGGTTGGCTTGGCTGGCTTTGGTGCAGGAGATTCAGGATCACTTAGTTCCTCACCCGCGATGTACCGTTGATGCTGTGCAACTTTTTCAAGATAAGCATCATAGTAGTCTGCTCCTCGAATGACATCATTGATGAGTTCATTCGGTATTGTCATCCCAAAGACTTCTCGTTTGCTTCCCTTAGCACTGAACTTGAGATGACCTAGTACAGGTTCCTCGGTAGGCAAATGGAGTGGAGACTCGGGTCTTGGGTGGAAGTTGTGCAGCCGTTGCAGGTGAAATATGATCAACTTGGTGAACCTGATACTTGGAATAAGGATAAGAGTTGCTTTCTTCTTCCCCAGAGTATGTTGTGCCAACTTCCTTTTGTCTTCTGTGAAGGTGTGGATGGATTGAGTGAATTCTTCCCACATCCTTTCAGCATAGTCGATGTGAGCTCGATTGACAATACCCATGACTTGAGCGAGCTGGGGCTCTCGGCCTTTCAAATCCAGAAGTCTTTCCCGTAAGGCACAGATTGATAATGGTTGCTAGTGCCCTCCACGGTTGGAACATGTCATTAGTGGTGACATTGGACAAGTGCATGACTTCCTTTGGATACCCCAACTTATTGACAAATTCAACAAGGGTATCAGGAGTTGGAGGAGAAGAGAAGGCCCGGTTGTTGTCGACTGGTGTGATTTGAAGGGCATCTCTGAGTGTGTCTTGAGAGAGATTAAACCATTGCTCGTCCAGTTGACACTTATAACTTCCAGCTTTTCTGTCAAAACGAATAGTATCCCAGAATTGTTGAATATAGATAGCTGGGATTGTTGATGACGCTGTAAAGGCTCTGAAGAAATTTGTTTGCTTGAGAATGTCCACAGCGATCTTGAAAATAGGACTGCGTTGAGATTTTTCTTCATTCAGATAGCAGTTGCTTTTCCCAATTGGCACCCATCGATTGCGTGGCACTATTTGTTCATCAGTACGGACGGGTGATGCCATTGCAGGTGCATGTTCAGCATTAGCCATTGATTCTGCAAAGTTACAATCATAGAGGAACGAGCATGCAGATAAGGGTTGTTAGATGAGAGCAAATGCACGGAAGTTAAGCATATATGCACAATATCCAAGATAATGGACTATTAGATCATGCTATAGTGTTAATCAGTGTGGTTGGTCAACTCTTGAGTTAACGGACGTTAACTCATCAAAGAGTGAACAAGACACACCGAAACAACCACACGATTCAATGGCAATTTACAACCAATGCAGGACAAGATGCAATGGATGAGACACTCTAAGCAACACTTAATCTATGACAAGATCATGACCCAAAACGCAAGGATTTTGACATGCTCAGACTCAAAACGCAGGATATCAAAACGCAGGCATAGTCAAAACGCAACAAAGTCATAAATCAAAACGCAACTAAGTCAAAACGCAGTCATACTCAAAACGCAGGCATCAAAACGCAATGATTATAATATTCAAAACAAGTCAAAACGCAGTCATTTTAGAAAATTTCGAAATAGAGGGTTGAATATTTTAATATTAAAATTTCTTCAAATCAAAACGCAACGAGTTGCGTTTTGAACCTGTTTTGAATCATATAATCAAAACGCAACCATTTATTATATCATCAAAACGCAATCTTGAGTTTAGCCACCAAAACGCAACATGAATTTAGCCACCAAAACGCAACATGAATTTAGCCACTAAAACGCAACTAAGAACTTCTTCTCAAAACGCAACCAAGACCATTTCTAACCTAAAACGCAACATCAATATAAACTCAAAGCGCAACATCAATATAAACTCAAAGCGCAACATCAATATAAACTCAAAACGCAACATGAATTTTAGCCCTAAAAACGCAATCTAGAACTAAACTATCAAAACGCAATCAAGCAACATCAGTCAAAGCGCAACATGAATTTGGCCATAAAACGCAACATTAATTCAGCCCTAAAACCCTAAAGCGCAAGCACGAACTAACTGACAAAACGCAATCAAGAACAGTCAAAACGCAACATGAATTTAGCCCTTAGAACCTTAAAACGCAGCATCAACATAATCACAAAACGCAATCAAGAACAGTCATCAAAACGCAACATTAATTTAGCCCTAAACCCTAAAACGCAACATGAGTATTGCTACCAAAACGCAACCACGAATTTTTATCAACTCGCAACCTAAACTTATTCTAAAATGGCAATCACTACTCGAAAATTATAGGGACATTAATGTACGGGGCGGGGAATCAATTTAGGCATTGGAAAATCATCTAGCATTTAAGAAAACGAATACCCAATAATTAAACACACTAACCCTTGATTCGATGAGGTGTTTACACGAGGATCTAAGCAAAGAAATGCTTTAGAAATCTCAGATCAATCAAAACGCAACGAGAAAGAAATTTGAGAGAGAATCGCAACAAGTTTGACTTGAGTTTGTGATATTTGACCAAGTCAAAACGCAACCCCCTTTTTGTTCAAAATAGTTACACTTTCAGCAGTTGGCATAATTGGCCCCTCTCTTTCTTATTTCTTATAATGTAAGATAAATTACACTAATGGTCCCTCACTTTTCATATTTCTTTAGCATTTAGGAGCACGAAGCAACTAATGGATTGAGTAACTCGGGAAAGCGACACAATTGGTCCTTCACATTTAATGAACCTAGGATACAAGTAGCAAATAGCACATATGACCCTAAACATGCATATAATTGACACAATTGGACCTTTTTAAGTTAACACTAGTTTAACTCCCCCTTAAACCATCACCCCGTCAGTTACGAAAAATGCCTGAAAGATGTCATAAATTTGAAAAACCACTCTCCCCCTCAATCAATGACCCGTTTTCTATTTAAAGAGCCGTAGTCGTTGATTGAGTGTCAAATTTATGAAAAACCAAGTCCGATTGCTTTTCAAAAATCCACTTTAAACCACCACGTGAGATCCAAATAACTTTCTGAAGAATCATAGACGGAAAGTTATGAGGATAACAGAAGACTTCTCTTCTGAATCAAGAAATAATGCACTGAACCGTACATCAGATCGAGGTTGCATGGGTATAAAGTAACCCATGCCCGGGAGAACCTAATCACCCGTTGTTAGGAACCGCCGTCTTTTTGGCGACGAGCTTTCCTTATTTTGAAAAGCGGGTTGCAG
>BQNB010190097.1:0-10011 GCA_026074375.1 Tanacetum coccineum | reverse complement strand
GCAATGATCTCGTGTACTCCATCTTTTCACCAAGCCCAGCAGTGTAAGCCCTTCTAGTGTTTTGGCTCTTGTTTTGTTGTTGGTGCCCCTGATTGTTTCCAACATTAAACTCTATATTTCTCTTCTGCTCAGCTTATCTTTCAGCAATAGTAAGGACTTTTTGATCCATCTGATCGTTAGCAAACTCAATTGATTTCTCCATCATCTTGGGTTGATATGACATTACATTTCCGCGAATCATATCAGGAAGTCCACCAACATATTTCTCAAATTCATCCGATTCCTCGTGGAACATCCTTCCACACATAAATGCAACCTCTTGAAAACGCAGAGTGTAACTCGCCACATCAGTACTTTTTTACTTTTAGGTTCTAGAGCTTAATTTCTAACTTCTTGATTTCACCTCTTGGGCAGTATTTGACTGTCATCATCTTCTTTAGTGCCTTCCAGTCCATAGCATAAGCAACATCTTGAGTAACAGTCTTCATGTGGGAGTTCTACCATGTCAGAGCATTTCTAAGGAAAGTGCAAGTAGCAAACTTAACTTGGTTCTCCACAGCACAGTTGCTGATATGGAACACTGATTCCATCTTCTTAAACCATTGTGACAACACAACCACTCCTTCGGTACCCTTAAAAGAAAGGGGCTTGCAATTTAGAAAATCCTTGTACGTACACTCACACGGAGTGTGTACTGTTCCTCTAGTTCCAGTGTCAGAATTGTGGCTTCCATCGCCCTGACAATTAGTGCTATTTCGAAGAGTTTCATGATTAGCAAGTGCCGCAGACACTCTTTCTTTGATTAGCTGTTCAACAGCAGCAGCTGTCATAGGGGTAGCAGCCGCAACAACAGCCCTTGCAGCAACAACAACCCTTGCAGTAGCAGAGGATCTCCTTGGTGGCATATTGTTCTAAATCACATCAATATAAAATGCGTAAGTTTTCATAAATATCACAACATGACATGGGTACAACATATATATATATAACAAGATCACATCACACAGTGATTATATAACATGACTAGGATCACAACACATAACAGAATTGAGATCGACATAACATAATACAACGCATTATATATAACAAGATCACATCACATAGTAATTATATAATGTGAAAACTAGAAAGGGGGGGGGGGTTGAATAGTTTTCAAATTAAAATCTTAACTTTTATTTTCTTTTATTTATTTTCACAAAAGTGTATTCAGTTTTGTTTGATGTGATGTGACATGTTTAAGATGAGATAATGCGAGCAATAATATAAAGGATATATGACACGGTTATTTATAGTGGTTCGGCTACAAGGACTCCTTCCTTGCCCTACTCTACTCCCCGAGTCACCTACTCGAGAGTTCGAATACACTAATCACCAAATCTCCTTTAACCGGCGGAGAAGCCACACAACGTTACTTAATTATTTTCACGATGCTAAGTTAAACACCGGGTTCTACATATTAGAACCATTCACCATTTATCACTACACATCACAACACCCTTTTTCAAATCCTAAACCCTTTGTTACATCATCAATGCTTGTCCTCTACTAGGTACCAAACATACACATATATATGTATTGTTTTTACACCAACATTACCAAACCAAAACTAGACATTTCTAAGATATTTTTTGATTGAATATTAGAGACAAGATGAAGAAGATCTTGTGACATAGAAGCTTGCCACAAGATGGAAGATAGATCCAAGCTTCAAGAGATTTTGGGGAGCTTATTCATAGAAAATCTTTTAGCGTCGACACGACAACGTCATAAAGGACCTACAAGAAGCATTAAAGTAGAGTAGAATATAGGAGACGATCAGTGGTAAACAGATATAGAGAGAAGAAAAATGTTAGAATGAATGAATAGAACAAGTGAGAAGAGTTGGTATTTATAGCCAAACATTTTACTGTTTGCCGGAACTGTTTCCCAAAGGCACTGGAATGTAAAGTTAAGAGCACCGACAAACAGTACTCAAAAATAAGCTTTGACTTTTTAACATTTAAACTAATATAATAATAAAGAGAATCTTTTGATCAGATTTTATGAGTGGGAAGGAAGTTTTTTAATGAAGTAATATTTTTGTGAAAAAAAATTTGTGTTTTAGGGTAACAGTTTATAAAAAGGTTGTTTAAGACATTTTTAGAAAAATTGCAAGAATAGTGAGAAGTATGTTGTTTTTATAAAGTGTTTTGGTGTGTTTGAAAATATTGGCTTAAGAAACGTTAGAGTTGTTGTTGTGATAAGTTTATGTTTGTTATGACATAACTAAGTGAGATCGTAAAATATAAAAGATAAAACGTTTCTACGGTTTACTTTGTAATAACAATACTCCCCTTTTTGTTGATGACACAACATAAATTTATAAAGTAAAAACCAACAATGTCTAAGCGTTTCTAAATTAGAGTTTTTACTTTCTTCTCCCCCTTTTTGTCAAAACAAAAAGAGCGTCAAAGAGAAACCAACACACACAAAAAGAATGACGAAAGGGAAACTAAAATGTGAGCTCCCCCTTGACGAGAGCTCCCCCTAAAATCATGTCAAAAGTAAAATGATATGCTACAAAGAGAGAGAGGTTAGTCAATAAACAATAATTGTTATTGGTTGACTTTTTGAGAGTCAAACATGTTGCTCCCCTTTAATGGGTGCATTCTTGGACAAAGTACCTGCACTTGATAGTGTACTCAAAGAAGATTGAGTAGTAATATGAAAAAGAGAGGAGAATTGGATCATTTCAGAGTGGCCGGTGCTTGCCGGTGCTGTCCATAAATGGCACCGGTTTGTTAACGGACAGCACCGGCTGACCTGAAGAGAGTCAGCACAGACCAAGAATTTTGGCGGGAGCCAAACTTATTCAAATTTTAATCACATTCCACATAATTCACATGTAATGGAAGAACATAAGAAAGAATAAGAACAATCAAGCACAACATCCATCATAAGATATCATAATCATGAAATTTGAAATTATAAGAATTACAAAAACATGAAGTAAAAATAAAATTGACTTAGTGCCAATCTGAAACTAAAATCATGCTTTGGCAATCCCTTAATATGTCTAAACCTTAATCATTCTTAGACCTAGTGATCGTCCCTAGGCAACCGGTTTGAAATGTGGTTAAGGCGATCCAAAATATGATTTAGCATAAACCTAGTTTCGGTTTGAAAATTATTTATGATGTTTTCGGTCTTTTGGCAATGTGGGCAAGTGTGATCAAGAGGTTGTGGTGGTTGTTCAAGCCAAAGACTTCGGTCAAGAGTCCAAAACATTTTGCTGGTGGGAATTGAGGACCATAAAGGGGTCTTGAATAGGAAAAGAAGTTGGATAGAAAGGGTGGTGGTATTTAGAATGTGAGTGATGGGAGGTAGGTGGGGAATGAGACCTATCTTGCACATGTTTGTGCATTAGAATGCCTCGAGAATGTTTTTGGGGAAGTCTTGGAGATTGTGAATTTCTTGTTGGATAATTTCCCTTTCCATGGAAGGGTTGGTTTGAGCATTGATTTGGTGAGAGTTTGGGGGAAGTGAAGGAATAGTTGGCTCAACGGGAGCTTCATTTTGAGATAGTTTAGGAAGGTTTTGTGTTAGAGAGTGAGGAAGTGTATTCGTTGGTCATGGTGGAGCATCATTCAAAGAAGAAAGAAAGGGATGAGTGTCATTGGGGGTGTTTGGTGGAGTGGTGAAGACAAGGGTTATTGGACCCAAAGGTGATGCAAAAGGCTCTACCATGTTTGGTATAGGTGGTGGAATTGTGAGAGCAAAGGTGGTGTCGATTGTTGCATGGTGTGATTGTGGTGAGGCCTCATTGAAAGTAAGGTCAATGTAGGTGACTTTAGAAGCCTTTTTGGGTGGATTTTGAGTAAAGGAGCAAGCACTTGAGGCCATTGTTTGAATAAGGATGGTATAGAGATAATTTGCAGTTTATGAGAGGTGAGGAAGATGATTTTCAAACCCCTAATTTATAATTAAAATGCATGCAAAACATTAAATGCCTAAACCACTACTTTTTCACTAAACATAATCATTATAACCCATTTTAAGGTCAAACAAGACAAAACCAACTACCTAGCAGTAATGAGGCAAGTCTAATGAGCATGTTTATGGCTTTGGTTTGAAAAGTTAGAACCTTAAAAATGGCAAAAAGCATACTGTAGAACCGGCTGGCCGGTGTCTTTGACCAAACAGCACCGGCTTGCTGCAAAGAGCACCGGCCATTGCAGCAAAAATTTTGAAAAAAATAAACTAAATTGGCCAAGTTTTGATACTCTTAACCTAGACACTAGAGTGAATATACAGGAAGATAATGTAACCAATTCATAAGAAAGAATTAGGGAGAGTTTAAGCCAATTCCTATTTGCTTAGACCTAGACAATAAGAGCTAGCCAAACGCCCCTTCAACGAAAGACTAGGATTTTGCACAAGCCATTTCATAGCACATTTGCACATACAAAGACATGTAGAAACCATAATAGAGGTAGAATGATGCAAGGGATATCCAAAGATAATCATAAGTTATTACATATGAAAATATCTAAACGCCTGCTCAATACTAATGAGGACGGAAATGATCCAAACATAATTATTCAAAACATTATACCAAATCATACATAATCCAAAGTAGTTTTAGGAACATACCAAATCATAAAATGTTTTTCCAGACATCACTCCTTACTTTTTCTTGCAAAGGAAATGGAAGAGACACTTGAACAATCCCTTGGTTTGCTTGAATTTCAACGACTCTCCTCCTTCGATGGGTGGAAGTTGGTTGAGATAGTCAATGGGGTCGAGGGTGTAGTTGTCAATGGGATCACCTCTTGGGTTGGAACTAGTTCCTTGATTTGGAGGTGATTGGGAGGACCCGAAAGAGTTAGAAGGATTTGGAGATGGAAGACGTGGCCTTTTTCCCTTAGACTTGATGCGATTTTCCTTTTGTTTGAAATGAGAATCATCACACGATCCACAAGATTAAACACGTTTGGCAAAGGATATGGGTGATTGGTTTGAACATGTTTGAAGAGTCGAGTGAGGAGCATGGCATATAGAAGAGTCATTTGACTACTTTGAGTCACGCTCATCATTCAGTGGACGATGTAGTAGGCGAGGTTAAAGGGTTTGCCGATGGAGTGACAATAAAACATGTAGCAAAGAGCCACGTTTGAAAGATCTTTGTAACCGGTGAGACAAATGACATTTTCATTGAGAATGAGGTACCATTTGTTGAAGGTATCCTTGAACTCGGTGTTAAGCATTTGAAATGGTTCGAGGGTTTCATTGTCACCTTTGATTTTTGAGAATTGGTTCGGGTCTTTCTTTGAATAAGGCGTCGCGAACCAAGGATGGGTCCTCGATAGGATGGGGATAAAGATTGGGATGAGGATCAAGGATTCTTTGAAGGGACGAGATAGACCACTCGTGAGAATATAGACATACACCCTCAAAAGGGATTCTAAGGATTTGAGCAAAATTCTCAAGAGTGAGAACATTGTCAATAGTAAACCTCACGCAAATGGTTCCATTAAGGTTTCGAATGAGACGGAAACTCCTATAGAATTAAAGGACGAAGACGAGTGTATAATTTGCTCGTTCAATGTCCCAGTAGAAAATCAAACCTCATGGGCTCCAGAAGTGGGGCGAAGATTAGGTTCATCTTCGAGGAAGTCGGGGAGCATAATACGACCTTCGTGAAATAGACGATACACAAGGGATTGGTAGATGTCCCTTTCGTTACCGGTGAACCCACCGGTGCGGTGGTACAAAGGAATGTAGATGGCGGTGTCATGGTGGTCAACATCACGAGCGTTAGGCATGGTGCACCTATCAAAAATAGAAAAAAATAGAGGGTTTTAGAAAATTTTATTTAAGAAATTTATAAGTTTTTACGGGTATTAACAATTCGGCTTAGTTTGATTTAAAAACGTGCATGGATTGTTTTCTTAGTCTCGACCCGAATTAAAAACCAATTGTAGTTATCCTACATATCTAATCAGTTGATTTAAGTGATTGTTGCATTTTAGGGTTCATGAAGAAAAATTGAGAAACATAAACTGATTGATTAGGATAGATAGTAAGAAAATAAGTGTTGATTACTACTTACAATGTAACACTTTGATAGAAGGAAGAAGGGATGGTCAAAGGACTTCAAAAAATCGTCAATGGTGTTTATTGGGAGTATAAAATTTTCAAACAGTGAGAAGATAGAAAAGAAGAACAAGACGTTTTGTTCTGCAGTTGGCCGGTTCTTCCGGTGCTGTTCATTAAATGGCACCGGCTTGCAAAATGAAAGGCACCAGAAGAGGACACAGTTGAAAGAAAGAATTTTTTTTCTTTTTTATTATTTCTTTAAGTGTTGTGATCCCTTTTATTTATTACCCCCCTTTTTTGATAAGTAAGTGGATTAAGATGTGTAAGACTTGCGGTATTAAATTTTCTTTGAGCGCGACGAGACGATAATTTCTAGACGATGAAAGAAAAAAAATATGACTAATAGAAATTAACATTCCATATATATAAAGATTCGATGTACAATGCGATACATAGAATAGGAAATACAATGGTAATATATAACGCGAGAATGAAAAACACGTCACGGTCTAGGAATTTGATCATGGGATAAAGGAGCATTGCGAGCGAGATGATGATCACGATCAAGACGGGACTAAGGATTTTCATTACGGCTGCCATGGTGCGAACCGGTTAGAGATTTGGAGGAGAAAATGGAAAGTTGTGAGTGAAATTTGAAATGGTGAGTGAGTGGAAGAGGAGAGTGGCGGGTGAGTTTTATGATTTTAAAAGGTGGCCGTTTGATTTTAGGGACAGGTGAGGATAGTTTTGAAATTTGAATAAATGGTTATATACCCTAAATATTTAGTGACAAAGTATTGAGCACAGTAGGAGGCAATGATTCAGAAGAAGCCAATATCCGGAAATATTATTTTAGTGCGTAAATATATATATAAAATATATATATAATATATAGATATAAATATATATATATAATATAATATATATATATATATATATATATATATATATATATACATATATATTTTTACGTATATACAAATACCTTTCACGTTTCACATATGAATATATCACATATTCAAAAAATCACATAGACAAGATTTAAGAAAGAATTTATGTACCCCCCTCCCCTTTTTTGTGCACCGATGAAATGAAGACAAGCAAGTGGATAATATGCACGAGATCCCTTTATTTATGAAAATGAATAGCAGAGAAAAGTATTAAAAAAAAATTCAGACGAGATTTTTTTTGATACCATGGCTTTACATATTTGAGATCTTATCAAATCGGATCATGAATCATCTAGATCATAGGTCCCTTTTAAAAGAGATACGTCACTATACATAAAGTTGTAAACGTACTTGGCCTAAACCTTTCCGCAGCTTAATATGTATAGATCTAGAGTGATTGGCCATGAAGGTCGTTTTGAGAAGATACCCGATGTCAAGAACATAGTTTTTTTTTGACACAAAAATAAGTTTAGAAAAGGTTGAGATCCAATTTGGTCTAGCCCAAAATTAAGATTATAAAACATTTGGCTGAGGCCCAAAAATGCATAAGCCCAACATACACATCAGACAGCCGGTGCTGTCGACAAACCTCAGCCGGTGCTCTTGGACAATAGCACCGGTGGTTCCGGCGACCTGGATCAGCTACGAATTTGAGTAGCAACATATCTTCCATTAGATCCATTTTACCTAAGCTTTACAAGAACAACAGACATGTATAGAGGAATATTTATGCATATGAAATATGTTATTTTTTTAAATTTGTTTGGATTTTGAAGATTCGAAAAATACAGTATATTGTAAAATCTTCGGTAACCTACTCTGGTATCAATTGTGAAAACTAGAAGGGGAGGTTGAATTGTTTTCAAATTAAAATCTTAACTTTTATTTTCTTTTATTTATTTCCATAAAAGTGTATTCAGTTTTGTTTGATGTGATGTGATATGTTTAAGATGAGATAATGCGAGCAATAATATAAAGGATATATGACACAGTTATTTATAGTGGTTCGGTTACAAGGACTCCTTCCTTGCCCTACTCTACTCCCCGAGTCACCTACTCGAGAGTTCGAATACACTAATCACCAAATCTCCTTTAACCGGCGGAGAAGCCATACAACGTTACTTAATTATTTTCACGATGCTAAGTTAAACACCGGGTTCTACATATTAAAACCATTCACCATTTATCACTATACATCACAACACCCTTTTTTAAATCCTAAACCCTTCGTCACATCATCAATGCTTGTCCTCTACTAGGTACCAAACATACACATATATATGTATTGTTTTTACACCAATGTTACCAAACCAAAACTAGACATTTCTAAGATATTTTTTGATTGAAGATTAGAGACAAGATGAAGAAGATCTTGTGACATAGAAGCTTGCCACAAAATGGAAGATAGATCCAAGCTTCAAGAGATTTTAGGGAGCTTATTCATAGAAGATCTTTTAGCGTCGACACGACAACGTCATGAAGGACCTACAAGAAGCATTAGAGAAGAGTAGAATATAGGAGAAGATCAGTGGTAACCAGATCTAGAGAGAAGAAAAATGTTACAATGAATGAATAGAACAAGTGAGAAGAGTTGGTATTTATAGCCAAACATTTTACTGTTTGCCGGAACTGCCGGCGTTGTTTCCCAAAGGCACCGGAATGTAAAGTTAAGAGCACCGGCAAACAGTACTCAAAAATAAGCTTTGACTTTTTAACATTTAAACTAATATAATAATAAAGAGAATCTTTTGATCAGATTTTATGAGTGGGAAGGAAGTTTTATGAAGAAATATTTTTATGAAAAAATATTTTGTGTTTAGGGTAAAGTTTATAAAAAAGGGTTTAAGATCATTTTTAGAAAATTTCAAGATAGGTTGAGAAGATTGTTATTTTTATAAAGTGTTTTGGTGTGTTATAAAACTATTTGCTTAGAAACGTTTAGAGTTTGTTGTTTGATAAGTTTATGTTTTGTTATCGACAAAACAAAGTGAGATCGTAAAATATAAAGATAAACGTTTTTACGGTTTACTTTGTATTAACATATAACATGACTGGGATCACAACACATAACATAATTGAGATCGACATGACATAATACAACACATCATATATAACTGGAAAACATACATGATTGTTTGATACAAGAAATGAAAATACAAGTCCTACTGCCGTGCTAGCTGGGCATAAAACCCATAATACTTAGTCGGCTAACATAATGATAGCTATGAATACAACATGAGAAGTGTAAACCTAGGCAGAACTACCAGCACCCTCGTGATTATATGCATGAGTCTGACCTCTAGTGAAGCGCTTGAATCTGTCCCAATGCTGCTGATAACTGTCCCTGCAGTGATGAAACATGTGCAATTAATGTCGTCACAAGTGACTCCTGCGAGGCGATACGAAAGTCTTGCATCTGTGTATGAGTCCTATATGCTTACAGTTCATAGTGAACTGCCGAACTCAACCCAACGGAATGTGCCCAAGCCTCTCGAGAAACTAGGGCCTCCTGATCCAATAGTCATGCAGTCTTATAGTGAAACTGTCCATCCTCGACCAATCCATCGACTCTCTAAAACAACTGAGTCTGTCTATCCTGAGTATCCTCTATCAAAGCATAAATATCCTGTGTGTCCTGCTCCTGAACTGCAGCGAGCTCGGTCACTCTAGCATTGACCCCCTTGAGGGTCGTCGGTGTTATCTCCTCAACAGCCTCTATCAGGTCTACCCAAACATCTCTAATCCCATAGCCGACCTCCTTGGCTCTTTGACGTTTGGTTTTAGGATCCAGAGTGCCGACAAACCCATAGTCTATCCCATGACCTACAGTAGGTCTAGGAGCAGCAATCGAACTCTCCCCCACCTCATACCTCGATGTGAGAGCAGTCAGACATAACCTCTTATGATGTGGTAACTCAGCCTCAGGAGTGTCCTCCCTATGGTCGACTAGTGGTGGTATAAACAGTAAGGCTGGTAGTGGTGG
>BQNB010190095.1:0-11812 GCA_026074375.1 Tanacetum coccineum | reverse complement strand
TAAAGAAGAATTAACCTAAAATAAGTTATCTAGTGAAAACATTTAGGTATAAATCATTCCTTATATTTCTATGTATAAATCACCCCCTTGAATAGGTGTGTATAATCACCCCCTTAATGAAAAGTGTATAAATCATGTCCTTAATGAAATGAGTATAAATCGCCCCCTTAATATCATGTGTATAAATCACCCCTATAGTGAAATGTATAAATCGCCCCTATATGGAATGTATAAATCGCCCCTATATGAAACGTATAAATCGCCTCCTATAGTGACACGTATAAATTGCCCCCTATAATGACACGTATAAATCACCCCTTATAGCTCGAGTGTATAAATCACCCCATATGGTTTTAAATTAACACAAACCTTAATTTTATGCAATTATAATTCACAACAACATAAACCAAATAAAACATAATCATTATCTAGCAATAATAACACAAATCAACCATAAAAATTTCAAGTTATAGTATAAAATGAGTAAATGTCACACGTTTTAACCAAACTCACAAGATTTTTGTTCAAACCATGGATATTCTTGCTCTAATGCATTCAAGAAAGCATTCTATCACCAAATAAACATAAACCCATTAACATTTTTCATGTTCTTCCATTTACCTAAAATTTAGAGCAAACAATCAAGCATATCTCAATCATGTGAGTACCCCATAAAAAACTGTTATACACGAGTGTTCTACAACCCTTGCCCATCAAAACTCCTCAATCAATTTAGGATTTAGACCACTTTTGATTTTGATGAACCCTAAACTAATTTTTAGGGAATTCGATTAAAAAATCGTGTTTTAACCTAACTCCTTTTGAATATTAGTTGTTTAGATTGCAAGTAACACATTTGTAATTTACCTTAAGGCTTGATATGCACAGATTCAATACTTCTTGATTTTTTTTCGTGTTTAGCAATGGAGGAAAGAAGAAAAAAATAATAGTGTATGTGTTTGTGTGATATGAACGCGGGTTAGGGGTGGGTTTGTTTAAAAACTTTAAGTTTTTGGTAGATTCATCCCCCCAAGTTTATACTCTCTTCTATTTTCTTTTAATAACATTTCTAAGGATAATACTAGTTTCACATTTAGCACTTTTAGTCCTTAAAATTTATTAAACTAGACTAAGCCTTAAGTTTTGCTATCTAATTCATAAAGGCATAAACACATAACATATTGAGCACAACAAAGTTAAAATGAATTAACTTCCCGGTCAATATTATTCCATTATTATTTAAAACCTTTTTCCTTTTATCACAATTTGACATTTTCTCCCCCTCAAACAATGACCCGTTTTCTATTTAAAGAGCTGTAGTCGTTGTTTGAGTGGTCAAATGCCTTGAAAAATCATTTTCTGATGAATTACTAAGATGACTATTTTGTTTCAAAAAATCAACACCATATAATAAGATTTCTCTTATTTTTGACAAATAAATGCACGGACACGTACATCAATTTGTATAAAGGAAGCACAGGTTGTGTTGCAAAGTAAACACAAGCCTTTGAATGAATATGAAGTAATTCATATCTAAGAAAAAGTAATTTCCCGTTGTGAGGTCAAGTTTTCTTTTTGGCGAAATACTTGCCTTTAAATTGAAGAATGGGTTGCTATCTGAAATAATAGCAAGCCATATGACATGTTTTGAAAACAATTTGAACTTATGCTCGAACTTCATTTACAGCCTCGTATCATTATTAAATGACATTTCTAAGGCCGTAAATGTTATCGATTTTCAAAAGACATGACATGTACACCATATTTTTATATTTTTTGATTTTTAAATTTTGTATTTTCTTTTTGAAAAATTTATATCAAATGAAAAATCTTTTTGGGTTTTTATGATTTTCTTATATACATATGATACACAAGATATGAGAAGAGTTTTCCACCATTACTCTTCCTCTTCGTCTGCCATCTTTTTTAGAGTCACGGGAGACATGATTTTCATCCTAAGCTTGTTGATGAGAAATTCAAGTCGTTCTCGTGCTAAAGGCTTAGTGAAAATGTTTGCCAGTTGATACTCTGTACTGATAAAATACAACTCAACCACCTCGTTCTCCACTTGCTCCTTGATAAAGTGATGTTTGATGTCAATATGCTTAGATTGGGAGGGTTGAACATTGTTGCAACATAAAGCAATGGCACTTTTATTATCCCAGTACAAAGGTATCTTGTTGTACCCAAAACGATAGTTAGTTAATTGTGATCTCATCCAAAGTATTTAAGTACAACATCTTGACAAGGCAATGTATTCAGCTTCTGTACTGGATATGGCGGTGCTCTTATGTTTCTTTGACGACCAGCTCACCAATCTATTACCTAATAGCTGCATACTTCTAGACGTACTTTTTCTGGTATCTTGGCAACCCGCATGGTCAGCATCTGCAAAAGCTGTTAGAGCAATGCAAGAATCCTTCGAATACCACATACCCATATTTATGGTTCCTCTTAGGTATCAAAAGATTTGCTTAACCGCATGTAAGTGCTTTTCGGTAGGCTTTGTCTGATATCGGGCACACATGCACACAACAAATACAAGGTCTAGTCTACTAGATGTGAGATACATAAGGGTGTCAATCAATCCATGATAATGTGTAGGATCAATGGCGTTCCTTTGTGGATCTTCATCCAGTTTGGATTTCTCCACCATTAGAGTATCCACTGGGTCACAAGTTTCCATACCATACTTTTTAAGTGATTCAAGAGCATATTTGGATTGGTTTAAAAAGATGCCTCTAGGACTCTGAGAAATCTGCAGTCCAAGAAAGAATGATAGTTTGCCCATCATCAACATCTTGAATTTTGAACACATGATTTTAGAAAATGCTTCAAAAAGATCAAGTTTAGTGGAGGCAAAAATAATATAATCGACATAAATTTGTACCCGTAATATGTCTTTGCCTTCTCTCCTGATGAATAATGTAGGATCAACGATGCCTTTTAAGAACTTCTAGGAGAGTAGAAATAATGAGAGCATATCATACCAAGCCTATGGAGCTTGTTTCAGACTGTAAAGGGCTTTCTTAAGCTTGTACACATGGTTGGGATTCTCTGGATCTACAAACCCATCTGGTTGACTAAAGTATACCTCCTCACGTAGTATGCCACTCAAAAATGCGGTCTTTACATCCATTTGGTAGACGACCATGTTCATATGAGAAGCGAATGCAATAAAGTTATGGATGGCCTCGAGTCGAGCAATTGGAGCAAAAGTTTCTTCAAAGTCTATTCCTTGTTCCTGACGATATCCCCTCACTACTAAACGAGCCTTATCTTTCAATACACCTCCCAGTTCGTCTAATTTCACCTTGTATATTCACTTTAAGGTAATAATCATGACACGATCTGAATGAGGTACCAGCTCCCAAACTTCAAGACATTCAAACTCATTAAGTTCTTCTTCTATTGCTTCAATCTAACAGGATTCTATCAATGCTTCTTTACAACTCTTGGGTTCAAGGGAAGAAAGGAAAGCATCAAAATAGCATAATAGGGCTTCATCATATAGTTGATGTCGAGTGGAAACTGGTCTAGAAGGATCGCCAATCACATTATCAATCGGGTAATCTTTGGTCCATTTATTGATGTGTTCGGGTGGCTAATTGATTGAGTGCACATGATTTGGAATTACAACCTGAGAAGAGGATTCTTTAGAACTTAGTTCTGGAATTGTAAAATCAACATAGGGATTACTATCCATGTGTGCAACTTCAATATCATGGTCAGCTTCTTCAACATCAAGAGAAATGACTGGAGATTGTGTTTCTTGATTTATTTGAGAGGTACTTGTAGATGGTGCATCTTGATCAATTGTCGTTGAGGAAGGTGTACCGGTTGAAACAGCAAGTTCTGAAGCAATGAATGCAGGAACTTGAGGATCAACACATGGTGAAGGATTAAAGTACTCATCAAACATCGGCTGAAACAATATTTCTCAGTCGTTATTTATCGGTGGGACTGATAACATCAAATAACGTCTATTTTATAGCATCATTTATCCCATGTAATTAACCCATTTTTTATAATTATTGTAAAGAATTGTTACTTAATCGTTTATATTTGAGAATTGCAGTAATCATGGAGTACTTGGTGAATATTAGCAAAAGGCGCACATTCCAGAGCTTAAATGAAGATATTTTGAAGATTACTATTCTGACTACCAATACGTCATATCCATCAAGAAAGATACGGTGTATCCGTGCCTGCACTCACCAAATACCACAAAGGAAAGAAGATCAATACGCCGTATCCAGAGAAGACCAATACGTCGTATTCAAGATATAGTATGTGAATATTCTGGAAGATATCAAGCGTGGTCCCTACTCCAAGAAACTCTAATACTCCGCATCCAATCCATTGGATACGCCGTATCGAACCGACTTCCAGACCCTTTAAATACAAAACTCAAAAATGAGTTTTATGTGTGCAAAATCATATTCTCGATACCTAAACCACAAAAGTCGATTTTTAGAGGAGAAAAAGAGCTGAAGAGGTCTTGCAACGCATTCCAATTCACAGAAGACAACATGTAATTTCTTATACTTTTGTAATCGTTCATTTTTTGGTATCATTCGTTAACTCGGTTAGTTTACCTTGGCTAAAACAATTACTCTTGTATTAATTATGATGTTTAAAGGCTAATACCTTTGGGTATTATCCATTTTTATGAAGATCTGAATGTTTGGTTTTGTTTATATCTCGATTACTTAATTTATCATTGTATGCTTGTTTATGTTTATCAATTTATACTTGTTTACGTGCTTTTGTATGCGACCTATCATTCAACTTGATCTGGTGATACGTACCAAGTAATCTAGATGCCGGGATAGCTCTCCATATAGTGATTTATACATCCAGAATTATAGGATCACAAGTATTGTCCTTCTAAAATCGTGCTAAGGATAGGCTTCTGGCTTAACTTGTTAATGGAAACTGCCTTTGGTTTATTGAACATGTTGACTAGTAGGTGAATCTAGATAATTCAACAAGTAATGTTTTGATTTCATTGGATAGTTGGACAAGTGGACTACTAGAGTATAAAATGCCATTAAGCAGTAAGTGGGTAAAGTCTCTATGAGCTAGGGTTTAACAAGATCACCATTGCTTTAATTCCTAAAATAGATTATAATCAGCAAATAAGGATGCTTTATGCGGATGCTTTAATTGTGACAGAATTAATGTGTCTAGGTCTTAGGATGAAGTCCCACCTAAGTCTAAGAATGATATGCCTCTTCGAGATAAGTAATCATTGCACTGAATAAACAAACCAACCTTCTAATCGGATTAATGATGGCTAATACAGTTTTCTATCATAAGGCTCGATCGCTCTTTTATCTTCTGTTAATTTGCTTGCGTGGGTTAAAGTGTCTTGAATTGATTGTAGTCACCAACCAAACCCGTGCCAGTCTCTTAGGCTGAAACCCATTTTTACCTGTTATAATTAGGATTAGAACTAACATAAGATTAACATAAGTTTGACTTAGATTAGAATTAACTTAGATTAGATAACCAAAATATTAATAAATTGAGAGATTTAACCCCGCTTCAAGTGTTTGACACCCTACTTACCACGAATCTACCACCGACCGGGTACACTGCCTGTTAAAATGTTATTTTTGGTTAAGTCGGCAAAATATAAATTTAAAACTTGCATATTTGTGTGTTTGTTTGTGTGTTTGATTATCTGCATTGTATATTTTGCATATTGTGTGTTTGTGTGCATTATTACAGTTCAATGTAACTTTCTGAGTCGAATACTCAATACGGCGTATAATTTTTTTTCAAACCAATACAGCGTATTCGACTCTATCATCAATACGACGTATTCAGTTAACTAAATACGGCGTATAAAGCTATTTGACTGTTTTCTTTCCTAGCGAATTTGTTACATGTTAAAATGGACGACCCCAACATTACTATGGAGGAGTATATCAGGCTTGAGGAAGAAAAATCTCGTAGGCGTGGTAAGGTGTATAACTGGGAAACTGCTACGTATGGTAAGATCTTGGATAATGAAGACGTTTACGACCTCAGATCCATTGAAACTGAATTCCCAGCTATAGTCTTCAATGATAAGTTAACATCTGAAGAAGCACTCTCGTGTGAACCCACGGTAAGTCCTCTTAACGACAATGAAATTGACTTTAGAATATCGTTTGACGAATCCGACGATGAAGATTACACGGTAATTTTTGATAAAAACTCGTTTTCTTATAAAATAATTTCTGTCAATGATTTGAAAACGGATTCGAAAAATGATAATGAAATAGTCAATATGCCTTCATTTTCGTCACTCGAGCCTACGGTAAATTATTTTGATGATTTAGACTTCTTTAATGATTTTGAGAACGAATTTCCAGCCATTTTTACAATGATGCTCTAACGTCTAAATCTGATTCCTCAACTGAACTTGTTGTAATTCCTCAACGTATCGATGAATTTAGTTTGAAAGATAAAACATTATTGTCCGAATGTGATAAAGAGGAACAAAACGTTTTATACTTTAATGATCTATTTCCTTTCAATGTAATTTATCCTGATGATTTAAAATCGGATGAGGACAATGATGATGATAAAATCGATATTAAACACTCTTTGGGGGATTTATCTATCAAACCATTACCTGATGTAATACATATTGATGATGGTGCCTATGCACAAAGGCCAAATAATCTTTTGGAAACAAGTCATGATACATCTAATAAAATTTTCAAAACTAAAACTTTTATCAAGGAATTAAATTTTAATATCATGACTTGGAATCATCTTAACAAAGGGATGTCATTCATTTTCCTAATCAAGAATTTTTGTGCCATTTGGCAACCCGTTCGACCCCAAATTGTTTTATAAGGATGGGATTAAATTGGGGCAAGTCTAACTTAAAGACTTTTATGTAAACAAAAGTGCTTGCTGGGAGACAACCCGGAATGTATTTTCAATTTTTATCGAGTCTGTCTTTCCAGACTGTCTATACGGCGTATCCAAACCCTATAGATACGGTGTATCGACTATCTGGATGTTATCCAGTCTTTATTTTCAGCACAGTCTATACAACGTATTCATTAAATAAATATAGCGTATACATGTATCAATACGGCGTATCTTGGGGTATGGATACGGCACATCGACTTCCTGTACAATTTTAGGTATTTATTTCGAGTCTAACCAAACGAATACACGGAGATAGAATTGCATTTGTTTTCTGAGAATTTACACAAGACCTCGTGAACGGAAATCGACGAATGTTGGTTGAGAATTTACAAATCTGGAAATCTTGAAGTGTTGGAGTCTTGAAACTTCAAGGCGGTTGTTCAACACAAATTCTTGCTCAATAAATCAACATGGAGAATCTACCGAGCAAATAGAGTTTCTCATTCTAATTCTTTTTAATTCACGTATTTAATGTTTTATCTATACAACGAGGACGTTGTATAATTCAAGTGGGGGGATGGAATTAAAATGTTTACTTGTCCTATTTTCACACTAAAATGCTTAAATTTAAAAAAAGTTCAAACATACTTTTATGAAATTACTTGATACATAACCCCACACACAATAACCCTTGTTAGATATTGTGAGAATTTAACCTTATCCGTTTCCAAATGTTTACCCAAATTTCATAAAATATGAGTGTGCCGATGATATAGTAGACTTTAGAACTTGGCTTGGTATATCTATTCGAGACCGCAATAATGAGTACTATGGATTTAGATGGAGTAACTTGTTTAAATTGGTAAATTTTTAGATTACACCCAAATCGCCTTTACATGTTGCTTATTAACTAACTACACCGGTTAGTTAACCCCCGTATAAACCCTTTGTTTACACTTATTTTAAGAGTAAGCTACCCCTAGAACAGCCCGTAGAGCCAATCCTTTAGGAACAACACCAATTATTTGTTTCGTTACACCTTTACACCTTAGCCTATCATGTTAGATTAAGTTTATTTTACAGTTGCTAGTTGCTTAAAGTGTAAAGTTTGTATTTCTTGAGTCTTGTGTCAAAAATTTTCTATCTTTGTTACGGTTGAAAGAAATTTGCACATCGCAAATGGGAATATATATTATAGTCAAAACTCATGTATTTTTACTACCATCGCAATTAATGGTACGTCCGAAGAATGAAGGAATTATCGAAGAAATTATCCGGAATTATTATGATCGTGAAGATGGTGAAATTACACCGAGTTTCGTAGTATAGTGTTACAAAAAAATCAAAAAAATTAGAAAAATCACAATAAAAAAGAGAGATAAAGTTTAAAGATAATCGTTTCGCAACTACCGAAGGAATTACACGAAGGATCGATTATTCGTTGATACAAATCGATGATGTAGAGTATTGTATAAAGTGGAAGATATCGCCACTTGCCTTGTAAAGTATGTAAAGTATGGGATGTTTGGGAAGTTGAGCGTTACGGGAACGCCAACTTAGGTTGTTGTTTTTGATCTATGATCAAGACGTTGTGTAAATAGTTGTGTTCTTATCATGGGAGGTAACGGTGGGAAGGAAAAAAGTGTTTAGAACTTGTAATCTTAGATTAAATATATTTGTTTCATAATTTTTATTTAAAAACAATTTTAATTCCCTTTATAAAATCATGTAACATGGGTTTTACGCGAATGAGGATGTGATCGAGCGTGCTTGTCTATTCTTGTCGTCCGGCACAATGTATGCATATCTAGCTGCCTTGTTGGTTTATTTCTATTGGTGAAAGTGAACAGTTAGAAGATCCATACCCTATTTTTTTGTTGAACGGCGATTTATTAAAACATAGCCAGGAGCTAGCTATTTACTCTTTACTATTCTACTCTTTAGCTTTAATTCGAGGTGGACGTGAGCAGTCACATCGTTCTATCCCGTCGTTAGGGGGTGTGTATTGTGTCGGCTTTGTTCGAACCTCATGGAATATTGGTATCGATTTTAGATTAGTTAGATTAAGAACCTTAACCTTCTCATATAATAAACCCATATTTACCTTTAGAAACTTGTTTACCTCCTTAGCTTTAGCGGTGAGATGTGTTATCCTTGCCAAGCCTTATGATAGATATATCGTCACGTGAGAATTGAGCGAATTAGATACTGTTACCACATTAGATTAGTTGAGTGATTGAGGGTTTTCATCTTCTTATTTCGTGAGGTGTTGGTTGTGTACTTGTAATGGATCAAATAAATGCTTTACGGAAAATATCCTTAGGATACATTTTTATAAACTTCTAAAGAGTTACTGAGGACAAGTGGATTTAATTAAGGGGGATATTTGGATGACATCAATTAACGTTTATTTTATAGCATCATTTATCTCATGTATTTAACCCATTTTGTATAATTATTGCAAAATTGTTCTTAATCGTTTATATTTGAGAATTGCGTTTAGTTAGTAATTTAATGGAATACTTGGTGAATTTAGCAAAAGGCGCGCTTTTTAAAGATTAAAAAGAAGATATTTAAAGAATTACATATTCTGGGACTACCAATACACCGTATCCATCAAGGAAGATACGGCGTTATATCCATGCCTGCACTAAGCAAAAGACACACAAAGGAAGAAGATCAATACGCCGTATCCAGAGAAGACCAATACGCCGTATTGGTATATGGTATGTGAATATTCTGGAAGATATCAAGCGTTGATCCCTACTCAAGAAACGCCAATACGCTGTATCTAACCCCATTGGATACGCCGCATCGCACGAACTTCCAGACCATATAAATAAAAACTCAAAAAAACGAGTTTAAGTGTGTAAATCAATTCTCGATACTAAACCAAAATAGTAAATTTTCAAAAGAGAAAAAGAGCAGGAGAGGTCTTGTACGCATTCCCAATCCATAGCAAGACAAACGTTTGTGTAATTTCTTTACTTTTGTAATCGTTTAGTTTTTGGTATTCATTAGTTAACTCGGTTAGTTTACATTAGCTTAAAACAATTACTCTTGTATTAATTATGATGTTGGAAGCTAACACCTTTTGGGTATTAGCCATTATTATGATGATCTGAGATGTTTGGTTTTTGTTTTATCTGATTGCTTAATTTATCGTTTGCAGCTTGTTTATGTATATTAATTTATACTTGTTTACGTGCTTTTGTTTTGAGACCTATCATTTAACTGGATTTTAGTGATACGAACCAAGTAATCTAGATGCCAGATAGCTCTCCATTAGTGATTTATACATTAGAATCATGGATCACAATTATTGGAGCCTTCTAAAATCTGTGCTAAAGGATACCGCTTCTAGCTTAACTAGTTGACTGAAATTGCCTTTGGTTTATTGAACATGTTGACTAGTAGGTGAATTAGATAATTAATAAAATATTGTTCTGATTCCTATGGATAGTTGGAAAGTGGATACTAGTGTATAAATTACATATAAGCAGTAAGTAGGTAAAGTCATCTACGAGCTAGGGTTTTAACAAGATTCACATTGCTTTAATTTTAAGATAGATTTATATCAAGTAATAAGATGCTTTGCGCGGATATGCTTTAATTGTGACAGATTATGTGTCTAGGTCTTAGGATGATAGTCCCGCCTAAGTCTAAGATGATATGCCTCTTGAGATTAACGTAATCTTGCACTGATAAACAAACTCTACTTTCTAATCGGATTATGATAGCTAATACAGTTTTCTATCATAAGGCTCGACCGCTCTTTTATCTTTTGTTAATTTGCTTGCATGGGTTAAAGTGTCTTGAATTGATTGTAGTCACCAACCAAACCCTAGCCAGTCTCTCAGGCTGAAAACCACTCTTTTACCTGTTAGAATTAGGATTAGAACTAACATAGGATTAGCATAGGTTTGACTTAGATTAGTAAACCAAAATATTAATAAATTAAGAGATTTAACCTCGCTTCAAGTGTTCGACACCCTACTTACCACGAAACTACCACCGATCGGGTACACTGCCCATTAAAGTGTTGTTTTTGGTTAAGTCGGCAAAATATAAATTTAAAACTTGAACTATCATAAATAAACACCACACAACGACACATCAAGCCGGTTTAAGTTCAGAGATATAAAACGATTTAAGTAAAGATTCAGGGGTCGTTACTCGTTTTATAAGCATCTCAAACTCATTCTGGTATTGAGCCACCGTACCCATTTGCAAGAGCTTAGATAGTGCGTCTTTTGCGTCCCGCTCGCTGCCGTTCGATGCCATGAACATTTTTTTATGGAACCTTGAATCGGAAGCCCTCAACGAGGACTCTCAATGAAAGCACCAATTGATACGACCCGGTTAGGGTTGTATCGGGATAGGGCACCACTTTTAGCGTGTGCGCGCTTCTTAAGAATATAGAGAAGAAGAGATAGATTTGCACCACTATAGCGTGTGTGAGCTCCTTAAGAAGAGAGAAGAGAAGATTAGAGAATTATTGATCTTTAACTTGATTGATTATAATGAAAGAATACAAAGAATATTTATAATAGCTAAATGGGTCATGAGTCTATTATGGGCTATTATGACCTTCCTAAACAAATAGTTAAACGCATTGAATACAAAGACATTCCTAAATAATGACTTTTCTAAACAAATAGTCAAACGTATTGAATACGAAGATATTACCAAACAATAACACTTTCTTAAAACGACATAAAAACATTCCTATACAAATAGTAAAACATTCCTAAAGTGAGGGCGTAAGACAAAACTTGTATAATGCTTCTTCGGATAGAAGGCACACTAAAGATGGTAAAATAGATTCGGCCACAATATTGTTTATATCTCTATTTCTCTATTTCTCTAGTACATCAGGAAAGAAAGTATTCTTAATGAAAAAGTAAAAACAAAAAGAAACTTGCACATGTATAGC
>BQNB010190093.1:0-11813 GCA_026074375.1 Tanacetum coccineum | reverse complement strand
GAGATACATTGACACAAGACCAAATGATGATGCCCTAAGGAAATACATTCTACAAGGTCCTTACATACCTTCTACTATCATAATTCAGGCTGAACCTGCAACTGATGATTCTTCAGGAGTTCTAAAACAAATAGTAGTTGAGACACTTTTGAATATGTCTCCTGAAAACAAAGCACATTATCACTCAGAAAAGGAAGCAATTCATTTGCTATTGACTGGAATTGGGGATGAAATCTACTCAACTGTTGATGCTTGCAAGACAGCTCATGACATGTGGATAGCTATTGCAAGACTACAACAGGGTGAATCTCTTAACATTCAAGATGTCAAGACTAATTTATTCTGGGAGTTTGGAAAATTCACTTCTCATGATGGAGAAACAACAGAGTCATACTACTCCATATTTTACAAGATGATGAATGAAATGATAAGAAACAAGTTGACAGTTGCTATCATGCAAGTCAATGTTCAATTTCTTCAACAACTTCAACCAGAGTGGTTAAGATTTGTGACAATCGTCAAGAAAAATCATGACGTGGACATAGTATCATATCACGAGCTCTTTGATATTCTAAAACAGTATCAAAAGGAAGTTAATGAAATCCGTGAATACGTTTAGAAGATTTGGTAATCTTGCTCAATCAGATAAAACGAGAAACAGAATCAGTTAATTAAGGAATGACTAAGATCCATATCCTTATTAACATTGTATTAGAAACAAAAGGATAATAATAATGATGAATCATTAAAAGGTTTTATCCAGGAGACCTTACTCGAGTCGTACTAGAGGCATCGGCGTGTAACTAGACGCTAACCGATGTGATCACACTATTAAAATATGTCCAAGTGGGAGCTGTTAGTTTATGGACGATAAATTAATAGTCGTGTGTTAGGATCGAACTCGAGACCATGGGATTGCACACAATACGTAAAGAGTTAACGAATTAATAATTATATTAAATGTAATATATTTATTAAATACACGAAAACGTTTAACGGTCGTTAAGTATTTAACGGTAAATGACTAACGAATAAAGGGAAGGACTAACTTTGTAAAAGGAAGTCGAGAAGGTTCCGGAACACCCCATGAGGGTGGTATTCGGCCGGTTATAGGCAAGAGGGGAAAAGGAAAAGATTTTGTTTCCTTTTCCTAATAGAACTTGACTTGGGCTCTAAGTTTGGTTAGCCTATATAAACAAAGGAATTAAGGGATCAAGGATAAGTTTTGTACACACAAAAGATCCTTAAATTTTTCTTTGTTTTCCCTTATTGATCGATCGGGCAATATCATCCCCAAGGGATTCTTGTTCGATCAACTTTAAACCTAGAAACGTTTTCTTGTTTTCAAACTAGTCTTTTGGTTAACTTGTTTCTAAAACGTGTGTACAAGAACGTGGTTTAATCTCACTATAGATTAAATCTTGGATCGATTAACAAAACTTGGTAAGGGGTTAATCAATAGATCCACATAAACCCTAATTAGGGTTAGATCAAGAACAAAGAAAACAAGAATGATTCTTGTGCTCACGGGAATCCAAAGGTAAGTAACCCGACCCGGTTAATTATATGCATGTTAATTATATGATTTGTTATCGCTTCCGCTATTACGTGCTTTGATGATTTATTTAGATTATAATTGTTATGCATGCTAAATAACAATAGAAACTATGTGTAGTGAAAGTGAGACATTTAGCATGGAAAAGGATGGGTGCTTCCATGAATGCAAGCAGATCTAATAGTTATTATAGCTTCAAAATAGAACATCAATTCACATACTTAAACCATCTTTGACCAGAAGTTTTAAAAGCCATTAAAAAATTACTCCTATATCAAAAGGCCCAGATACACTTGTTTTGAGATGCCATAAACTAGACCATTATTACACAATCAAAAGGCCCACATATCAGATTAGCTTCACCATGTGTTGCGCGCAACAATCATTGACTCTTCTCAAACATTACCGCTGCCTCAACAGGCTCTCAGCTGCAGTTTTTCTCAGACAGTAAGCACAATGCCAGCAGCAAAGGTGCAAGCACATTCCCCCCATCACCGTTGAAAAAGGTTTTGTTACCTTCTTTCCTAAGTCTGCACCAAGCATCAAGAGAGTTCTTGTAATTAAAGCGATATTTTGTACAAGAATTCTCTTTTTTTGTCTTAATCATTTTATGTGCTTGAATAATGCGGGCTCTAAACTTCAAACTCAACGAATACTTTAGATCGGTTTTGGATGTCAAGGATTCAAAGAGTATCTCAACTAAGCTGGCCGAAAACAGTGCATGCAGGTGGTTGCATCTAGAGTAGTAGGTGGTACTTCATTGTTTTTGCTCTACCCCCTTGATTACGCAAGGACACGGCTTGCTAATGACATACGTGTGGTGAGGAAAAAGTCGGAGAGAGAATTCTTGGGTATGTTAAGCATGTACAAGGCAACAACATGAGTTGGAGTATACTTCGGTTTTGCTCCTGCTTTGGTTTGCAGCGCCTTGTATAGTGGGCTCTATTTTGGGGTGTATGATTCATTGAAGCCCGTAGTTCGTGTTGGGAAGCTCGACTTGTGCTTTTATTTCAATAGTACAAGAGACCCTCCAAAGACCTCATCTTCAACGACGTTAAGACATTTTCATTCAATTGGATTTCTAGTAGATGTAAAAAATACTCTTTAAATTGGATAGAGTGGTTCGATTACCCTTGTAACGCTCTATCCCCCTCTTGTACTCTTATCTAGCATCTTGCTAGTTTTTTTTATATAAACCGCCATTCTAAAAAAATTTCAATAGTACTTTCTTGTTTCCATGCATGCTTTTATTGAAAACAAACGATTTCAATTTATGTATTTGCATGTCAGCACTTTTCAAGTACTAATTATCAAGATATTCCAACTTTTGGAAGGATTCTATATTTTTTGCCCACGTCTAATGTCACATAATTTTTTAAGGTGTTTTGTTGTCTGGCAGTTTTGCAATACGCTCAAACCAGAATTGTACTTATGATGAGTCGTGAGTGTTAATTTGGTATACTTTCTTACTTTTGAAATGTGAATGACTCAAATTCTAAGTATGTTTTGCTTGTGCAGCGACATATGTGTTGAGTTGTGAAGACTGATATAGGCCCCGATGTATGTGGCGCAGGTGGCGCAACCCCAAGTTAATCCAGATTCAACGATAGCTCAGGTAGAGCATATCACGCCGTTCACATATTGTGGGACAGGTGTCCAACGACTCTATAACATGTTGCATCATGTATCGTTGGAGGGGAGGCATATTGTAGTACTGGGTTTGAGGGGAGGATTGTTGGGTGCAAACCCAATCCCACATCGGTAGAATATGTAAACTGAAGATAGGTCTCACACTTATAAATACCCCTCATTGTAATTGTAAACTGGTATCTAAGGATCTGGGTGTGTGTGTTTGTACCCCGTGCAGTTTAGCACGGGGCGTGCAGTTTAGCACGGGTCGTGCAGTTTAGCACGATCATACTGTTTGGCACGAGCCTGAGCAGTTTAGCTTAGAGCTTAATAATATCTCTCTGGTTTGACCCCGTGGACTGCCACGACTATCCTAGTCGTGGATACCACGTTATATCTTGTGTCAATTATATTCCGCATTTACTTTCCGTAAGCCTTGTTTGTGTTCTTTATTTGTTCGAGAGGTGTGTGCAGGAGCTATATAGCGTACAAAGGTCTGTATAAAGGTGTGTGTAGGTGACATATACCCTAACAAAGTGGTATCAAGAGCCAAGCTACGATAAACAATGGCAGAAGATGGCAAGCTAAAGATTGATAGTATGATGGTTATGATTTCGGTTTCTGTAAGATGTAGATCGAAGACTCTCTATATCAGAAGAAGCTTTAGGAGCCTTTGGCAAAAACCAAACCTTCAGGTATGAAGACTTTGTTATTATTATCTTTGTAGCCCTAGAGTTGGTCAAGCACTTTTACAGCAGTGAGTGGTTCATGTAAAACTACTAATCTAACTATCAAAGGGATTCGAGATTTGATTCTTTGTTGAAGATATTCGTCAGAAGACATTCAAAGAATATACGAATTATTTATTAAGTGCAGATGACAGATATAGGGGCAGCGGGTACGACAGAGGGCAGGAAGCAGAACATAAGCAAGTCTAAATCATGTAAGATAGGAGAGATAAAGTATAGGCAGAATATCACATGTTGGAATTGTAACCAGAAAGGCCACTTTCAGAATTAGTGTTTGAAGCTTGTAGCCTCTAGGGATAAGGTGGTTAACATGGCACCTGGAGACTCTGATGACGTATTGGTTTCTTGCATTGAGAATACGGTTGAGGATTGTATTATGGATTCTGGTGCATCGTTCCATGCTACCTATTGCAAAGAAGAGTTAGAAAGGTTCAAGCTACGCTTCGGTAAGGTTCGTTTAGCAGATGACAAGACTCTAGACATTGTCGACGTTGGGGATGTTGTCCTCAAAACTTCTTTTAGTACAAGTTGGACTCTGAAGGACATTCTAGGCCTAAAGAGAAGGTTAATCTTAGTTGGACAGCTTGATGAGGAAGTATACCACGTAGGCTTCGGAGATCAGCAGTGGTAGGTTACTAAAGGTAGTTTGGTGGTAGCTCGTGGGAATAAAAGTGGAAGCCTGTATATGGTTGAGGTACACCCCGAGGAGATTGGCGCAATTATTAATAGTAGTGGCAGTGCAGCTGTGTAACACCAGAGACTTGGTGCTATGAGCATGATTGGTATGAGCATGTTAGCTTCCAAAGGCAACGTTTTAGATGTACGAAAGGTAGATATCTACTTCTGTAAGCCAAGTGGTTTGGGAAAGCAGAAGAATCTTTCCTTTATAATGTCAGAGGAGACAAGGAAACTGCAAAGGCTGGAGCAAGTTCATGTAGAAGGTTATGGCCCTACATTTATTGCATCAATTTGAGGATCTTGCCACTATGATACTATTATCGAAGACTGCAGTAGAAGTTGCGGTATGTATAATGCAAACCTTCAGGTGAAGTGTTTGAAGTTTCATAATGATGGAGAGTATAGTAGCTGTCTGATTAAGTTTTGTGTCGAGAACAGGATTGTGATGTTGAAAATGGTCCCGAAAACACCTCTTAAGTTTGGTGTTGCTGAAAGATTGAGCCGGACATTCAGAGTAGAGAGCACGGGGCTTCGTGTAGAGGCTCCAAAGATGTTATAGGCAGATTCAGTTAGTACATCCTACTTAATCTATCGCATACCCTACGTTCTGATAGGGTTGCGTATTCTAGAGGAGAAATGGCGAGGGAAGGATACTAGTCTTACACACTTAAAGGTGTTTGGTTGTGACTCATTTGTTAAGGTGAAAGACATTTGCGGAAAAGCCATGAAATGTACATTCATATGCAACGACTCAGAAGAAATGCGATACAACTTGTAGGATACGAAGAGTCATCAGGTTATCCAAAGCAGAGATATTACATTTGTGTACTTGATTTATGGAGCCAGGTCTGCAACAGATTCAAGTATCTTAACAAATCTAATACAAAAGAGTCAAGTGGTGTTAGTAGACATTTCAGAGAACCTTGCAGAGAATGATAGCATAGTTGCAGAGCATGGGTTGAGTTCAGAAATCACGCAGAGCCTAGATGCAAGCTCATATACGGGCGAGGGGTCCGAAAACAATGGGAGCTTCAAGGATAGTGGAAGATCAGATGAAGAATACTCTGAAGATGGAGCATCCTCCAAGGAGGGAGGCTCCGAGAGTCCACAGGTACGAAGATCCACGAGAGAGTCCAGGGCTCCAGTAAGGTACTCTCCATCAGCAAATTATTTGCTACTGACAGAGAACGGTAAACCAGAGTCTTATTCAGAAGCCTTGAGTAGCAAATAATCCGTATAGTGGAAGAAGGTTATTATTAAAGAGATGGTTTCACTTGAAAAGAACTAGACGTGTTCCTTAGTCAGAGTATCAGCAAAAAAGAAGGCATCACAAAGATTATGGATGTTCAAGGTTAAAGACGAGCAAAATAGCAGCGAGAAGGTACAAGGCTCGATGAGTGGCTAAGGGTTTCCAACAGAAACATGGGGGTAGACTACAATGAGATCTTCTCTCCAGTTGTGAAGATGACTATAATCAAGTTAGTCTTGAGTATTGTAGCTGCATGAGCCTTCTTATGTGGGAGCCTTGAATGATGCATCTACACAGCACAAAAGCGAGGGTTTTCAGCTAGCTGGGCATAAAGAAAACCTAGAGTGCATATTGAAGGAAATTCTGTACGGACTAATTGAAGCACCGAGGCTACGGTACTTGAAATTTAACAGTTTTATGCAAAAAGATAAGGTGCGAGTAATGTGCCATGAACCAATGTTGCTACTCTAAGAAGATGGTTCATCCTGCATTAGGCAACTGTTAAATGTTGATGACATGTTGGTCGTAGGCTCCGACATGGCAGAGTTCAACAAGCTTAAGTGGTAGTTTCCCTTAGTGTTCGAGATGAAGGATAGATGCTCTGAGAAGAAGGTTCTTGGTTATGTGCTTATAGTTGGTGTAATAACAGTCGAGTGAGAGTCTAGACTACTAAAGAGTATCACTATGTTAACTATAGAAGTCTAGTTTATAGCAGTTACATAAGCGAGTAGAGAGTTGATATGGTTGAAGAATTCTCTTAAGAAGTTAGACCGAGCTCAGGCAGAAAGTGTTTAATAATGTGACAGAGATACTAAGAGTTTGATTCATCTTGTGAAGAATCTAAAGTTTTGCAGTTGTGCAAAGCTTGTTTGGATATTGATAAGTGAAGGGTCCTTATCTTTGTTGAAGATTCTTGGAACGAAGAGCCTTGCAGCGATGTTCACCAGGTTGGTGATGAAAGAGAAGTTGAAGTTCTGCGTAGCTTCAACTGGCCTCCGAGTAAATTGATAACGAATGATGGTGTCTTACCAGAGAGAGGTTATTCCCAGTTTAATGATGTTAGTTCAGGATACCTTGTATCAAAAGTCTCCTAGCCTTGTGTTTGGTTAGTGCAGCGTGTTCTTTATGTACGGCAGTACAAAAAGGTTAGAGCAGTAGCATTATTAAAAGGAAGGTGGTTCGAAGTTTTTTACTTGAGACGGAGAGCGGTGAAGTAATCAGCCTCCAAGTGGGAGATTGTTGAGTTGTGAAGACTGATATAGGCCTTGATGTGTGTGGCACATGTGGTGCAACCCCAAGTTAATCCAGATTCAACGATAGCTCAGGTAGAGCAGATCAAGCCGTTCAGATAGAGTGGGACAGGTGGTCAGCGACTCTAGAACATGTTGCGTCATGTATCGTTGGAAGAGAGGCCTATTGTAGTACTGGGTTTGAGAGGAGGATTACTGGGTGCAAACCTAATCCCACATCGGTAGAATAAGTAAACTAAAGATGGGTCTCACTCTTATAAATATCCCTCTCATTGTAATTGTAAACAAGGATCTAGGTGTGTGTGTTTTGTACCCCGTGCAGTTTAGCACGGGTTGTGTAGTTTAGCATGGGTCGTGTAGTTTGGCTCGGGTCGTGCAGTTTGGCACGAGCCTAGGCAGTTTAGCTCAGAGCTTAATAATATCTCTCTAGTTTGATCTCGTAGACTGTCACGACTATCCTAGTCGTGGATACGACGTTATATCTTGTGTCGATTATATTCCGCATTTACTTTCCGTAAGCGTTGTTTGTATTCTTTGTTTGTTCGAGCGCTATGTGCTGGAGCTATATACCGTACAGAGGTCTGTACCGAGATGTGTGCAAGTACGACATACCCTAACAAATAATAATTTTAAGAATCAATAATTATCAAGAAAGTAGACAAAAACACAAACGTAAACTTAATTTACTACCACATGACACACCTTGCATTGTATGTTTCTCAAAGATAGGGCAAAATTTGGTTCACGTTCATGAGAGTCATATGACCTTGCAGATTTAGAATAATTAAAAGGGGATTTTATATATATATATATATATATATATATATAGTGGCATTTTCTTTGCAGAACTAATTTTTTGTACAGAACCTACAGAACCTTCTACTAACCAATCAAAATTTAGTAAATTATTTCCTATTTATTTTATTTATGGTATAAATGAAAGGATATTTATGGTATTTTACATTGATTTCACAATCACATTTAATGTGATAACTGTCATTTGCGAACATCCAGGATTTGTAGAATCACAAAATCATACATATCTTCATCCTTAATTTAAAAACGCAGAACAAGATAGGAAAAAAAATGATCACGGAACTCTAGTCTAGCAACGCTCACCGAACGCTATAATTGTTACCGCACTCAATAAGCGAACTAGACTTGGGGGACTTGATGACGTATAGTATGAATACCAAGCTTACTGGGCTTAGTTCATAATATGCGCATATGGGCCCTGGCCCAATACAACAAATAGCCGGACTACTAAGCCTGACAAGGGTCACGCTCCGGATATTCCAAAGACGCACGTGAGTACCTTTTAAAGCCGCACCCGTTGCACCTCCGTAGACAAACACGGGCTACGGAAGGATACTCACATCCGCAGACACAATTACACGTGGACCCTTGCCCGACAAGGGACCCACTCCGGCTACTAACAGTCGCAAGCGAAATATTAGGAAATCCTAGTATTGGGCTTGCCTATAAATAGGGGTCGTTTCACACCCCAAGAAATGTACATTATGTCCTATCATTAGTACACACACATACTCTGACATTGTCTGACAAACATGTATACTTACTCCCACGCCAGAGCTTAATCGTGGGGTCCGCCCCGCGGTAAGGCTAACGGTTTACTCTCATTTGTGTAGATCGCCCCTTCACTACTTGGATTAGTACAAGATCATCATCGTATCCTACCTCCTGGTCCACCCCATTTAACGATCCAGGTTCACACTTGCCCCTACACGCTTTTTGTACTAACACCCTAACACTTACAAGATAACACAACCCCTAATAAAATTACCAAAATCAAACACTTAATCGTTCATATCAAGTTTTAAAATAACCGAAAACCCTAAATGCTCAATTAAGAACTTGCCTTAATTGTTATAGAAATGCAGACACAATCGAGTTTTCTACTCCGAAATTAACACATAGGGAATCAACACATAGGAAACCCTAAATGCTCTATTGACAACTCAGCTTTTAAATTGATGCAAAATTATGAAAATGTGTTCATTAGACCATCAGGAAACCGAAAAACTTACGATTTTATAAGAAAGCTCAGGAATAAGTGTTGTTAGATACTGCAGACATCAGGGTTAAAAGAGGAGGTGAGAAACTGTGTTTTACTATTCAAAGATTGACCAAATTATTTAGGTAAATGCTTTGAACGATTAAGCTACTGGGTCATCGGGTTATTGGCTTATCGGTTCAATCACCGGGTCAACCCAATCTTTCACAATAAAAAAATTAAAAAAATATTTACAATTATGCAAAAAAAAAGTATATATATAATTCATAAATATTTTATATATTGAGCATAAAATTAATTTACTAATAAATATAACATGTAAAAATATTTGCGTCGCAAGTATATGTAATTAACTTTTGGCTAGGGGTGAGCAAAACGGATCGTGGACCGGACGAGACCGAGAAACCGGCCCGAGCCGGACCTACCGGACTGGACCGAACCTATTTCGGTCCGGTCCTCGGTCCATTCTTTTTCATATTTTCGGTCCTCGGTCCGGTCGGTCTGATTCGATCTTACGAAAAAAACGACAATTATGCCTCGTTGGACCGGACCGACCTGGACCGGACCATTTCGGTCGGGTGTTTTGGCCAAAGTCGGTTTCGGTCCGATCCGATCCGATTTTCGGACCTTGAGCACCGCTACTTTTGGCAATATGAGCCATTGGAATTCCTATAACTTAACTCAAAACACAATCTTTCCATTATTTAAGTTATAAAATACCCTCTAGATCACGTTTTAACCCAATAAAACATAAATAAAATACTCAAAGAGAAAATGAAGAAAAAAAAGACCACCCTTTAACTTGGTTGGTAAATATGACGCAAAGCATCATGACACGAGGTGGGTATCGACTATTCGAGTGGCGTTATAGAGTCGCGTTATAAAGTTATATAACGCACCTTGTAACTTCTCACACCGTGTGCAGAGAGTGAACCAAAAATAAATTAACCGGATATATATTTTACAAAAACTGAAACATGTTCTATTTAGACTAGGTGCACTAAAACAAATCGATATTTTGTACAAAAGTCACCACTACATACCTAGCAGGTTACGTCCTCCGACACGTTCTGAGTTCCATGCACATAAATATTCTTATAGAAATGCTAATTCCTCCTACAAAATCTTCTTACTAATCTTCCTACATACATGATCCTGACAAGTGGGGAAATTGACGATTTAAGTTTAGAGAGATCATAAGTGAAAAAAATGTATATTATATGATTGTGAGTGTGGAGGATACAGGGCGGAGCCAGGATTTTAGGTTGGGGAGGGCCGAAATTATGTACTATTTATACTCGTTGCGGTATATAACCTAGTAGGAAGTGAAAACGGTAACTCTTGTTTAAAACCGATGATGATTCTCACTAATACGAGTCAACCTAAATCGTGAACGAATGAAGAACTCAATTCGATTATTAGTTTTTGTATTACTAAAACTAAACAATAATAAACATGTGCGATCTTAAACGAATGTTTGGCCACCATAATAGTTTAACGAAGTAGTTTATTCCTTTAAATCTCAGATAAACTTCTTAGCCTAGTTAGTCGAAATATTACGGGCTATCACAATTTAAGAAAGTTTCATTCTTTGTCTATGCTGACACTTATAATCTCACAGCTTGAATTCGTAAATCACATAACAAAAGTTAAAGCATGAAAACACTTCATATTCAACAAAACTAAGAAGCAAAAAGGAAGATAAGAAATATATAAAAACATAACATTCAAAAATACTTGTAATCATTTGTTTGAAAGCAATTATAAAAGTAGTTGTAATTGTTTGATTTTGATTTCGCAACATAAAATGTAACGTCAATTAAAAAGGGAGGGGGGGGGGCTAGTTATTCAAAATCACATATATTATAAGTTATTGGGCTTACTAGCATTAGCGTTATGTAATTGGGCTCATTGAGAGGGGTCTAGCACCCACTAGCCACCCCCTCCCTCCGTCTAAAGATAAGTAGGATGATTTTGTAAGAGGTTTTAGCAATGCTTATATTCTTACCGTATAAAATTTGGAAATTGATTTGGACACTTTCATAATTAATTTACTTATATTCTTACTCTATTTGTATATTGAAAACTTATACAATGTTGACCGTCTGCTTTAACTACTTGTACATTAAAAGGTGCAAATAACTTTTTGGAGAATCGTTAACCATAAACTTTTAATTAATATTTTATTTAAAGCACTTGACTCGTGTGACAGTCTTAGATTCTCAAAACATAAAACCAACGCAAATAGAACAGCTCATGAGTCACGCATCAAAAGTAATGCTATTTAGGCCTGTATTATGAATTTTTTTCTTTTTAAATTTTCATCCATTACTTTTTAAAATCCATCAATCAAATTATTAGACATAAAAGCAGGTTTGATAATTAAGGCATAAGAATCATTTTTGGTCATGTATATATTCTTTAAAAAAATGAGATATCATTAATATGTAATTTAAGATAAGAACACACACTAAAACAAAATTAGAAGATAAAACAATCAACCTTAATCTTTACTAAAAACCATTTTCAAGAACACTTCAACGTTGGACATATCAAATCATAGCCGGCCCCAATATATCAGGTATATATTATCTATAAATATATAAAATCATAGTGTTCATATATTCATGCAAAATGGATTTATCAAAACTTTTGGTCTTATTGTATG
>BQNB010190089.1:0-11813 GCA_026074375.1 Tanacetum coccineum | reverse complement strand
AATTAGTTGATACCATCTTACATACTGATAAGTGTATCAGAGAACTTATGCTTTTAGGATCGTCAAAAATAATCATCACCTTCCCAATTGCTTTCCTGTCCTTGATATATGAAAATGCACGATTGACCTGCAACAACATTTACAAGGTGAATATCACAATAGTTTCCATCTTGGGCGTTTCTACAATAAGTAAAATCTCTCTTTTGACAAAATCTCTTTTAGACTATAGACCCGCGGGTGACAATAAGAAAAAAAGACAAACTGAAACATATTATTATTAGGGTACCATTTCTTAATGGGTTTTCGGTTACAAACTGAGACAATGATGACACAAAGCCAGAGGTACCACAAAAAAAATAAGATATATAATGTATACTCATATACTATAAAAACTAGTTGGATACCCGCGCATAGCGGCGGTGATAAAAATTGCTAACCCAACTCGCTCCGCAATTCCCTACCCGCTTAGAGAATTCGTTTGTCTGGGTTTCCGTAGCTTTCTCGCAACATCATATTAACATCATTCTCGCTTGTATAAAGACTCACACACTCTCTTACCCATCAAACATTGTCTCCAAAAATATATATCTTTTACGAATCAAGTTTGTATTCAAATTAAAGTTAAAGTTTTAAAAAAATTCAAAATAAACCCACTAAAAATGTGAAAAGCTAAAATTTATAAAAATATATCAAAATGGATGTTGAATTAAAGATCACGAAATTTTAAAAAATACGGTGAAATTAAATCATAAAAAAATAAATTGAAAAAAAGATATGTCAAATTGAAAATAAAAGTGATTTTTTAATTAAGAAGTGACACATGTCACTCTAAGATGTGATTTTCAAAAATAAGATGGATGGTCAAGATTGCACCTCCTTATTATAATTTTTGATGGGACCCACATTGTAAATGTTTTATATAATAGTATAGATTAATCCTTTAAAGATGATCAACACTCCTTTACTTTTTGCGTTTAATATACAAAACATATAATATTATTTTAGAAACTCCATGTTTTCTCCGATACCCTTTTCTTTCAAGTCTACACCCTTTACCAGTCCCAATTTCATTCTAAATGCCACCTTAGAGTTCATATATTTCCACATACGATTGCAGCAAGTGCATAAGCTAAAACCAAGGGAGGAGAAGCAAGACAGTTGGCTCTTGTCAGTGGATGAACACGTCCTTGAAAGTTTCTGTTTCCAGAAAACATAGCTGCAACAACCATATCTGCAAAAGACACCACAAAAATGATGAAGTAAAAGACACAAACACTAACGATGATCTGAATGATAGTTGTTCACACTTGACGTAAATTACAATTATACCATTGTCTGTAAATGCAGAGGCAACTGGCTCATGAAGATAACCAGAATTCCTGATACATGTAGTGCAACCATAGCCTACTATGTTGAAGCCTTGCTGGTCTAAGTACCTTTGCAAGCCACTACATATAGATACGAGGAAAGCTTATCAGCTAGTTATGAAAACTTAGCCAAAATACATGCTAATTAATTAGTATTATGACGATATTTTAACTGCAATTACCTCAGTTCAAGTATTTTGTAACAAACCGAGAACCAGGAGCAAGACTAAACTTTTTCATATAGTGTACCATTGTGAAATAACAAAAGATTTACAATAATAAATCACCAAATTTTAACATAATCTTATAATATTACCATCTCATGTAGCCACTATCATTCACCATAGGGAGAATTCATAGTATTCAAAATTTCAGCCACATGGGTCATATAAAAAAGGCATAAGCAGAATGTACCACTGTTGTCATAGTATTCAAAATTTCACCAAACTAAAAGTATAGGCACGTTCAACCCCTTAATCTGATAACATTTAATAAAAGCAAGGGTGTATGAACTTGTGAAGTGAATAGAGTAGGGTGTATGAACTTGTGAGGTGAATATACTTTTACTAATTCTTACAGATTGAGAATATACAGATTTAGGAGACTATAGTCAATTTTGTACGTGAGTAATGTGGTGCCTAATTTTGTTATGCAGACTTGTAGAGCGCTTATAGGAAAATGTTTACAATGTAGACCTAAATAAATTGTGTAAAAATATTTGGCGGTTTAAACATTTAAGAACCTTCCTAACAACTTTACCTTAACTCGAGCTGAACATAAGGTCAAGTGCTAATGGTGGCATCAAACGCGCTCCTTTCCACACAACACCATTAATCAAAATAGCGTGAGACTCTGGACAAAGAGAATCCTAAGAGAATCCTAAGAACCCAAATATAAGTATCAAAGATATATTGCATGTTTGTAAGGATAAAAGTGAAACGAAAAAGAATAAATAGTTACAAGTTGATTTGAAACCTTTTCACTAATTGCAAAATTAGATCAATGTCTTGAAGAGGTTCAAGTATCAGACTCTCAACCCAACCCAATTCTGATTAGAAAAGATTCAAGGACCCTAAGTGTGCATATACCTTTAAAGAATAAACCAAGAGGCCGAAATTAGTAAATTTTCTCAGATGGAAGACGTACAAAAAATGAAAGATGCTTATAAAAGAAGTTACCATTGATTTATGAGTTTCAACCCTTGACATGAGTGAATTACTTGCTACTTGGTTCAATCAAGCCTATGCTTTGTATATAATACCGAGATGAAGCAAACCTGACCTTAGACGTTTTCTTGGAGGAAAAAAAGTCAGAAGCTTCGGAGGATAAGGAGGATCTGGCAATCTGCAACCACCAACTTCACATCTCTAGCAAAATAGCAAGTAAAGAGATAACGATGAGTATAATAACGGATAAATCTATATTTACTCTCGTAGTTACGAAAGTCTACATCTACTATGTCCAACATCTTAGAACATCACAAAGTAACACATCGATATAGTATTTAAAAAGGATACATATTTATCATATATCACTCTTATAAGTGAAACCAATGGTCATTTTATAAAGGACGCCTAACGGTTTATATTAGTCCTAGCTACATTATTTGGAAAATATAATAACTTTAGAATGTGCAGGTTATTTTATGGGTTGAATAGATAAGTATAAACCAACGGTAATATGAAGAAAAATAGAGTCAGTCTTTGATATATCCCAGATTGTTGAACAACATATGACTATTTTTTATAATAATGGAATTACATTATATTAGATCATGAAGAATATTTATCGATGTGATAACTATGATGAATAACTTAGCAAAACATAATAAATTTATATCCTTCACCATTAACCAATGGTACCATATTCCCAAATCTAAAACCTACACAGTTTGCAGTATCATCAATATTTTATCAAGCGATTCCAAGATTCAACTAAAATAGATAAGCTCCGTAATATTATAAATTTATGTCAAGCTCTATTAAAAAAGTAGCAACTAAAAATCCTATAATAAGTAGGCAACAATTATCATAACAAACAATTTGTTTAAAGCTACTCTTAATCTTCCCTGGTTACCTAATTGTAGTTATTTTGATAAATATAAAAGATATCATAATATGTGTGTGTTTTTCTGTATGTAAATAAGAGACAAACTCCTAAAAGGCAATGTAACAATCTAACCATAATTCATTCTCACATAAGTTTGTCAATTCTACACAAGTGGATTCATGTAAGATAAAAAAAATTGGATTAATTAATGTAACAGCTGTTATTTGATAAAGGTTGCATACATCACCTTGTTTCGAGTATGGCATCTGCAGTTTTTTACTCTAGAAAACTCAATTGACCACGTCCCTTATTCACGATTTTGGTTACATGTAACACAAAGAATATAAGTAGCAAAATACAACCTACCGATCAACAATATTCATCATTTTATCTAATTGTATTTTTGGATCAGAATTTAGAGACGAGTTTTTAAATCATTAGCTCTTCAATAACGTCTTCCATTGCCATAGTGCCAACTGATTCATTTTCTTCAGAATTGTATTTGGTTGTCAGGTGCTTCTAAAAACAGGATGAGTTATTTTGTCTTGATTTAATGCATAGCCTAGTCAGAAGAGTATATGTTTTAGAGTAGGTTTGTCTAACGTAATAAAATACTAACTCATTTGTATATATCCTTGTTTGGCGAGAATACTTAAAAATCATATATGGGCCAGGAAGATCAAATAACTAAATTTATATCAGCAAGAATATATAATTGAAGGAAGTATGTATTATCTGAACCACAAACACTCTCATCTGGTTGCTCAGAAATCGGATTCCCCTCTACAGATCACATTTTCATATCAAACAACAAACATATTCATCAAGCTTAGGTAATTTTATGCCTTGATCATCCACGACAAACGTAATTTTGGTATCTTCTCAAAATAAGCCCTTTGAAAATATCCATGTCCCAACCTACTTACAAAAACTACACATTTGCCTCAAAATAAATAAATTGAAGCTGAGCACAAAAAAAATAAAAAATAATAAGCAATCCCGAATACCCTCTAATCAAGCAAATTTGTACATTATTTGGTGGGTTGGCCCAATATGAACCAATATATCTTAACCCGCACATAAATTTACCTGTTTCCTAGAGGCTTTGATTTCCTATCAAACATGGCTCAAGCTTTACTGTACTAGATAGTAACATCTGATATAGTGTTAATTTAGACTCATAGATGTATTGAGATAATCACATGTTTTGATGCTTGTCAATTTGCCCAGTTGGCTTTGAAGATTGCATATACATTGTGGCATTCTAATAAATAGAGCTAATTTAATTATGTGATTTTAGGAGCAAGAAGCAGAATGTTGTTCCAAGTAAGGAACCACCGGACCAGAATACCGACCAACTATCCGCTAATGTTGATAATATTGTACTTAGCTCAGCTTTTAGGTAACATCCATGTTTCTCTCACACAATTTTTTGCTCAAATTTAACAAATAATTGATGTGCTAAATGTGAGTGAAACACATATGAATTGTTGAACTTTACGGTATCTCTTGTTTTGATAACAAATAATCGATTGTTGGTTGCTGATTCAATAGTTGATGTGTGTATTCGAGTTGTATATTTGAATCGTCACTTTTATGGGGAAAAAGAAAGAAGAGGTAAAGACGGCATACCTCTTTTTAAAGCATATTACAATCTACCCCTAAACTATGATAAAATAAGTTTTTAGTACATGTGTACTTTATAAGTTTTTAAGCATATAAAATTAAAAGCAAAAAATCAAAGAAAAAGTGTTAAATAAGGAAATTTTAGGTTTTATTTTATATAAAAATTAGAATTAAAAAAAATTAAGAGAATGTTTCCTAATAAAGAAACATTCTTTGTTTTTTGAAATACGAAAATATCCACTTTGCGTTCTCTTTTACTAGATAAAAGATAACAAGTGGAGGAGTAGTATTTTTTTACTTCCATTTTATTATAGGTGCTACTATTGGTACCCCCTGACTCGCTAAATAGTATAAGAAAAGTAAAAAAAAGGTATAAGACATATTTTTTTATCCCTCAGTTAACAGTACAACAAAGTTTTTTTATCAGTTTCTATTTCGTACATTTTGACAGTTTAATACTTTTAACTTGTTAAACTTTATAATTTTTCTTCCTCTGCGTTTCACTATTTTTTAATATAAACAAAATTATAAAAGTAAGAAATAAATAAAAATAAATAAAAAAGGGAAAACCAAGGAGATACAAACGGCTTTTTAACTAACCCTTTATTATGTATCTACTTGTTTTTTAGTATAGGCATATACTGTTTCATTACTTTTTTTGTTTTCTAATTATCACTATTGTAGTATATTTTTTTTTAACTTCCATTTTAACTTCACACTCTTATATTGTGTTCTCGAGTATCATTTAAGGAAGGAAAGTAAAGAAAACGAAGTGAAACAAAAAATATTGTGTTCTCGAGTTCACTCAAGAAGGAAAAGAAAAGGAATGAAAAACAAAGGTAATTTAGTTGATTTTGAAATTAAAATATATTTTCCCCCAATATTTGGCTGAAAATCTTTACTTTTAATTCTTTACTTTTCTTTAATGAAAAAACTTTAGGACACAGTGTTAGTCAATATTGTAATCATAATAAAAAAAATATTAAACCTTTCTTTTTCTTGGTAAGTCACAATCTAGTCATAAAAGTAATAAACTTAGTAAAATTTCAAAATATGAAACATTACAAATTTAATTCTTTTTATACATCATAACAAACCTTTCAACAATTGGGATCACATTTTTTTAGAAAAAATTTCTTCATGGTATCAGGCCACTTATCTCACAAATATAAGATTCTCTAGTTTTGTTTAAGAGTAAATTGCATTTTTGGTCCCTGTGGTTTGGCCAAATTGCAGGTTTGGTTCCTATCTTTTTGAAATTGCAGTGAAGGTCCCTATTTTAAAGTTTTGGTTGCATGTTTGGTCCCTGACCAAAAGTTAAATGACTAAAATACCCTTCGTCAAAGACCAGACATGCAAACAAAATAAGGGTATTTTAGTCATTTAACTTTTGGTGAGGGACCAAACATGCAACCAAAACTTTAAAATAGAGACCTTAACTGCAATTTTGAAAAGATAAGGACCAAACCTGCAATTTGTCCAAACCACGGGGACCAAAAATGCAATTTACTCTTTGTTTAATTTAATGTAGTTAGTTGTTATCTTTTAGGAAAAACATTTTCTAGCCACGCTCTTGCAAACATTTTTTTCTTTTTTGGCTTACTGTAGCAAACAAACTTTTTTCCCTCTCTCAAAAAATATCCTAGCTCCGCCCCTGCTCCGGTCCAATGATTTTTAGCCAGTTTATTAAAGCAGAGGGAGCTCGCATTTTTAGATGAAGATGATGCGGTCTCGGCGTTGACCTTCATTAGGAAAGGTGGTTGTGGCGATGTGTATAAAACAAATATACCAAACGAAATGTGATATATATAGTTCCGACGTGTTACTAGGTGTGTTGGTCATGGGCAAGTTTCCTTTAGACGCCTTTTTTGAGAACACCGCGACATATGGTTTGGTAAAATGGATGAGGGATGTGATGAACTCGGATAATCCTAGGCAAGCGATTGATACGCTTCTTTTGGACAACGGCTACGAGAAGAAAATGCTCCTTGCTCTTAAGATTGCTTATTATTGTACACTTGATAATCCGAAATATAGGCCTGATAGTAAAACTTGTAGGATAATGTTGGCTAAAATCGAGCATTATAAAATTGAGAATTCTGAAATCGAGCATTTTGAAATCGATAATTCTAAAATCAAGAATTCTGAAATCGAGCATTTTGAAATTGAGATTTCTAAAATCGCATTGATTTCCTAAAAATAAAAAATTAAGGGAGCATGTTTGTTATTGTGTTTATATTTTATAGAGTTAATTGCATAAATTTGTCCTTGTGGTTTAAGGGCATATTAAAGACCTTACGCCACAATATGCATTAGAAAAAACAACTAGGGTGTAGACCATTTTGAAAGTTCACTCTTACAATAGGTTTTAAACTGATAACTTGGGTTACATTAATGTGTAATCATTTATCTTTATTTTGAAAGCTTTTGTAATAGACTGATAGAGTTATGTAACAGATGAATAAAAAAGGTACTTTATGTTATTGGTATCTTTTACTTTCTTTCTAAATTCAGTGTAAAAAGAATCTGTATTTACTCAGTTATACTGAAAAATACTTAGGCTATATATATCCAAATAATGGGGATTGTTAGGCCAATTCAGTGCCGAATGATCTTTTACTAAGGATTTAAATAGAAAATATCCTAAGTGTTAGATATCCTTAAGCATCACTCGGGTCACCAAATGAACAGTCATTCAGTGAGTCACGTTTAAGTGTCAACCTGAGTGTAAGAAGAAAGACTCGCCATTCAATGAGGTGGTACTCAGTAAATGAAGTCCCTAAACCAAAGAAAAGGTGATGTATTTAGTGAGTTATGGCAATAAGCTCACTGAACCCCTTATGATCTCCTCAAACCCTAAAGACTTAGAAGACTAAAGAATGGGCTGGATATGTTTGAAGGGATAAGATCAAGTACTTATCTCCTTAAGTCAAATTATCCTGAAATGGGTATAAGAACAAGGCCATTGTCATCAGTGACCTTTAAAAAGTCTGTTTTCCCATTACCTAGATTAAAAATTGCAATAGAGACAAATGTACGAGTGTACTTGTACAAACGGCCTGGGATACGCACTTATGACCCACATGGTTCTTACCCTACCTAATTACTATAAATAGGTTCTCTTGTAAAGGAGTAGGGTTTACATTTTCTACACTTAATGTTTATCATTCGCAAAACTCTACTCCTCCAAATCAACTAAGTCCTTGAACATAGTTCAGTTGGTTAGCATAGTTGTTAACTTAGTATAATACTTTGGTTTATGCTAAGTTATTAGCGAGGAGATCACTCATACATACATTGTTATTCAATCCTCATTGTTGTTTCGCAAACAATGGGGTATAATTCTTAATAAGATTTATAAAAGTTAAACGTTGAAACTTTTGTGTTATTTATCTTTAAAGTCTTATTATTTTAACAAAACATTCTTTTTCGTTACATTACTTTTAACATGGGCTAGCTTATAGTAACTTTCTAGTTATTTGTAAGTTAGTTAAACGGGAACATCAGAGGAGACTATGCATCAACAGAATATTCAGCCCACTCCTTAGTCATTCAACGTATTTTGTTAGCTTCTAAAGTGACTAATTCATCTCAACGACACAACTTGTTCATTTCAAAAGGTCTTTAATGTTATCATTGATAATGGAAGCACAGAGAATATTGTATCAAGGGACATCGTGCAACGACTAAGGCTACCCACCAAAAAACATCCGAACTCGTACAAGGTTGGATGGATAAAATTCGTGGAAAACTAGAAGGGGGGTTGAATAGTTTATCGCTTTTTAATTTAAGGTTTTAAGGTGTTTGTAAATGTTCTAGATTTGAGTCGTTGTGAATTCAATACTTGCACAATATAAACAATATGCTTATCTAACCAATTAAAAAATAATGTAAGGCAAGAGATAAGAGTAAGAACAATCAAACCACAACGCGAGGATTTATAGTGGTTCGGTAACGAAGCACCTCTTCGCCCTACTCCACTCCCCGAGCACCAAACTCGAGAGTTTTCTTCACTATGTCAACAAACTCCCTTATGGCGGAGAAAACCGTACACAACGTTGCTTACACCGATTTACGACACAAAGCTAAATGTCGAGTTCTAATCTTAGCTAGAACCAATCTATCACAACACGACTTCACTACTTGTTCACGACTTCACAACTTCAAGACTTCTTCACAACTTCAAGACTTCACTTCACCACACTACTTATATCACAACTATCTAACACTACTTGGTAAGATCACCACGATCTAACTATACTTACAAAGATCGCCAAGATCTAGCTACTACACACAAATACAAGATATACAATTAATTTACAAATATGTGATATGAATGCAACAAGGTTGCAATACACACTAAGGTGTAATACTTCTTCACATGATGATGGAATTATTCTTCTCTTGCACTTGAGGAACTAAGCTTGGATCACTTAGAAATAAAGCTTTATGATTAAATGATCAAAATGATTTTAGAGAGGATATGTGGGTTGTTTTGAGCAGAAAGAATAAGTGCAAAAGGTGAGAAAATAGTGGGGAAAAGTCCAGTATTTATAGGACAACTGGAGGAGCGTCAGTCTATGGGCGGTCCCCTTAAATAGGTGGGTGGTCCTCTTAAAATTTAGGGGGCCGCCCGTGTATTTAAGGGGGCCTCCCTAGACTAAGGGCTCCCCAGTTTATCTTTGTGTAGGGGGAATTTTCTGGAACTTTTCTAGCCGTTTTAGGTCCGAAAATTTGAATTTCAAAATGTTTATTTTGAATAAAACATTTCTTTTAATTGTAGAAAATGTTTTGTAATGTTTATAAAAATGTTTACAACATTTTATAAAAGTGTGAGGTTGAATAAAAATTTCCTTTGATCATAAAATGCATTAAGCATTTGTTTATTCATACCTTGAAGTGATATAATTTTCGAAATGAAAATTTACTACTAATTACTTGTTTACGTTTAATTTTACATTGAACGTTTTTATATTTTGTGATTATCAAAACGTAAAGATGTGAAAAATATTAGTAATGTTTTTAGGCATTATATTTTATCAACAATCTCCCCCTTTTTGATGATTACAAAATTTAAACTCATTAAATGTAAAATTATTTTTAAACAAGTATTTAGTGAGTTTTATGTCATTTCTCCCCTTTTTTGTAAAATCAAAAAGGCATCGTCGAGAGTTGCTAGTAAAATCGACGGAATAAATGCTCCCCCTTGATGTGTGCTCCCCCTCATTCGAGGGCACCAAGGAATCGAGCTATTGTTTCTTGGCTACAAAAACGAGTTAGAACAATACAAATATTTCTAACATGTAGCAAGAAGGAAAAATATGGCATAATTAGTGCAACCAACAATAATCATCCATTAAAAGTAAAATAGTGTGTGAACCACACTCATGCATACATAAGGAAAATAAATAACATGCTAACATTCATGAAATTTTTGTAAACTACAAATAGTCCTATAACTAGTAAAGCTCCATAGGACTTGCTTGCAAAATGGTGGATGGACAATTATTTGAGAAACTAAACATAGAGTATGTTTAGTTTGGGGAAGATGGTGGAGGTGGTGGGATGATGGTTGTTGGTGGTTGTGAGAGCATATGTTCAATATATGAAAACATATATTGGAGTTCATCTCTCAACCCAAATATGAGAGTACGATTGTGAATGCAACACAAACATGAATCTCCGTGTGCCTCAAGAAGGTTCCAAGGAATGGGATGACCAAAGATAGGTGGTGAAGGTGATGGAGTATCAAATTGGACATCAAGTGGGGTAATTGGTGAAAGGGTGAGAGTGATGTCCATTGATGCATTTTCTTGAGTTGGAGGTGGTGGAGAAACTCTTGGAGGAGGAGATGTTGGTGGGTTTAAGTAACCATTGGGTGAAAGTGATGTTGATGAGGTTGGTGATTTGGGTATGTAGTCAATTGAGGATGAGGAAGTATCTTTGGTTTATGGTGTTTTGGAGGGTGCATTAGGAGCACTAGGTGATGAGAGTTGAAGTGTGGGTGATGGAGTTTTTGAGTCATCATAGGTTAAATCCACAAACAATTGTTTTGGTGGAATGATGTTGATTTTTGGTCTCTTGGAGGCTTTGGAAATGAAAGCTCTAGTGGATGTCATGGATGTTGATAGTGGTTAGTGTATGATTTGGTGGATGATTTGTTGGTGATGATCATTTGGAAGGGATTTATGGGAAGAGAGTGGATTTAAAATGGAATGAATTTAAACTGGTTTAGGTTGTTCCAAATTGTGTTCGAGCATTCTGGGCAAAGATAGCTGAGACTATGTAAAAGAGGGTCAAAAAGCAGGAAAAATATTGTTTTACCTGTGATTGCCTAGGCCGGTCCCCTTAATTAGGGGTCGATCCCCTTAAAATTAAGGGGGCCGCCCTTTATGAATTAAGGAGGTCGCCTACAGGCATTTCCCATATTTCCCAAAATTTGATTTTTCTTAAAATTTTGTGTGAGGGTTTCTGTTTTGGTGGTTAATTTGCAGCAAGTCCATCCTTTTATGTCAATTAAGATTTTTAGCAAGTAATCATGCAAATACCTAGTTTGAACAAGTATAAATTAGAACTATTTCACATAATGTTTGACAAACAAACATGTGTGAAATAATACTAAGACCTAAGATGAGCAGCACATAAGAATTTTCACAAGTTTAATTAGTGTTGTTGTAAAATTATTGTAACATTTCTCATTTTCAGGTTATTTACGACTTTAATTAATTCCATTATTTACTTTAGAGTTTTACGCGTTCGCTTTTAATTATT
>BQNB010190087.1:0-11813 GCA_026074375.1 Tanacetum coccineum | reverse complement strand
GTTATCTTGTATCTAGTGCTGTGTATTATGAAGTAACGCCCCTAGACATATTTCCGCTGCGACACATTTTTGGGGGTGTTACAGACAACCTAAGTTGGCGTTCCCATAACGGTCAACTTCCCTTACATCCCGTTCTTTACATACTATTACATAAGTGGTGATATCGGCCACTTTTTACAAGACTTTACATCGTTGATAATCGATCCTTCCAAGTGATTCCTTCGGTATAAACTTCCTTTGAACCGACTATTTTTCTTCCATCTTTCTTTTTGTCTTTATACAATACATCATAAACCTCAGTTTGGTTTCACCGTCTTCACTATCATAATTCATCCGTATAATCTTTTCCTTGTAACACTTCTTCTTCGGACATGATTCATAATCTCGAAAGTAGCGAAACTTACGAGCTACATATCTTTCCCATTGCATTGTGCAATTTCCCGACCATTACAGAGATAGAAAAATTTCACTTTGACACAGGAAATACAAGACTTTACACGAAAGCAACTAGCAACATTGATAAAATAGGCTTAATCTACACGGTAGGCTAAGGTGCAAAGTTGTAACAAAACATATAGGGTATGTTTGGCAAAATGGGCTGGGGCTGGGGCTGGGGCTTGTGTTGTGGCTGGAGCTGGGGCTGAGGCTTATATTATAAGCCGAAATTAAAATTTGTATTTTTTTAAACTTGTTTGGCAAATGGGCTGGGGCTGGGGCTTATTATTGCAAAATTACTAAAAAGGACACAATTAATTTTTTTTTGGTATATGTTAGATATTTTTGTGGGTATATAAGTAATTTATGATTCAAAAGCCCCGGGCTAAAGTTTTTAGCCCTTATTATGGGGCTTATTTTATAAGCCGGCTTATTTTAAAAGCCCTTTCATAAGCCCGCGTGCCAAACGAGACTTATTTTATAAGCCGACTTATTTTAAAAGTCCAAGCCCCCATAAGCCCCTAAAAGCCCCTATCCAAACACAGCTATAATATGGTGTAGAAAAAAAGAATGTCTCAACAAGTTGTTCTAGGGGATTTTACTCTAAAAATAAGAGTAATCAAGCGTTACAAGGGAGTTAACTAACCAGTGTGGATAGTTACTTTTACGATATGTAGGCTATTTGGTTAAATCCTATAAATTTATCAGTTGAACATGTTCTTTTATCTAAATCCATAGTACTAATCATGGCGGTCTCAGTGATATACCAAGCCAAGTTCTAAAGTCCACTATATCACCGACACACTCATAATTTTGTGGAATTTTTAGGTAAACAATTGGAAACGGAATTAGATTAATTCTTACAATATGTATCAAGGGTTATAGTGCGCTAGGTAATGTAACTAGTGATTTTTACATAAGTCATGCTGAAAATTTTCAAATTTGGCCTATTTTAAAGCACTTTTAAGCACATAGCTTGTTATTTTGTAAAAAGGAGGACAATCTGATTTTTCTCTCTCTTCACTCTTTATTTGTAAATACCTTTATATAGTTATCGGTTAGCAGGTCTATTGAGTCAGAGAGACAAGAGCCCAATGAATCTGAGAGAAGTACGTGAAGCCTGGAAACAATCGCAATCTATGAAGCTGGAAAACACTGAATGAATGGACACCACGTCAGGCGTATGCTTGTTTTTCTTTAACCCTTATAAGTTTGTGCTTATGTGTACACTGTAGAATTTTTTTATTGCAAAGTAGTGCGAGATGTGTGATGGTAAAGTAGACAATAAATATATCAAATTTCAATTGAGACATGAAAATATACATATATATGATCTAAATGTGCCCTTAGGAACACTGTTTTTGAATATGATACACCATATGTTGCATTTCTGTAGAGCCAATATGTTTGATTATTTTTATTTTTCATCTAGACTAAACTCGAGCTAGATCAAGGATTTTCTTCTATCATTTATCTTATTTTTCTCACCCTTCCTTCTTTCTAGATCTTTTTGTCCATCTTACGTACTCTTGGTCTGCCTAGTTCTATAGTTAGAAATCAGAGAGACAAAACGAGCTGAAAAATCGAGACATTTGACGCTGGGCGAGGTGTCAAAGTTTGACCAACTAGACGAATGGTATATATCCTTTGAGCCCACGTTTGATTTGTTGCAGATATTTAAACATTAAGTACACATTGTTGCTGATATAATGATGTCAAACTAATAATATATCAAAGCGCATGAAGAGTGAGTTATAATAAGCATGGGACTTGATATTGATTTTTTTTTTAAAACATGTTATGGTGAGAGAGAAGCTCATCATGGCACGTGTTAAGTTGCACAATGTTGCTGTCATCAATAGACAAACTTATCTGATGGTTATGTACTTAATTAAGGAAATGCACATATATAAAATAACTGGGTCTGCATTTAACTTCAAATTCAGAAATACAGTAATGTGGATTGTAATTGTGATTTTTATTCAACTTACATCTAAACCCGTCATGTTCGTACCATCGGAAATTTAAAATTAACTTATAAATGAAGAAAGAATTGAATGATACGTTGATTACTAAGGAACGTGAGTCTGCAACGGAAGCATCTGATGGAGCTTTGTCCATTGTGAAGGAAGCCATAGTTTCTATGAAAGACACTGATAGTATCGGCAGTACAACCGCAGAAGTGGAGAACCACAAGGTAAGCTTTTCGGAATATACATCATGTCTTCTTTAGTTTAGAGTAAGTCAATATGAGCTAGTACAGTGAGGTGCTCTAGTTAGTGCAAATTTAGAATCTCCTAATATTTCATTTTTATTCTTTGTTATAACATACAAATTTTATGGAACACTAATTGTACATGGTTAGATAATCCTACTTGTAAACTTCATTTTGCTGTAACTTGGTCTAAATTTCGAATCCTGGCATGATGATACTTTTTGTTGTTATTGTAGTGTGGCTTGTTATCTGCCTAGAGATGTAATACGCTATGTTCGTGTTATCAGAAAATATTGACTTGCATATTAGCCTGAGAGTGAATTGGCGACGGATTTCCTGTCACGAAGTGAGACTGCAAATGGAAGACTCAGATGACGATCCATCTATTTCTAATAACTCCCCAGTTTCTGGTGGTGGACCCTGAAAAGATTGGCAGTCTAACCCAGAAGCAACAAATCAACGTAATTTGGTTTATTCTAAGTTTTTAGATATTTTGTTTTTTGGTGGTTTCATATACTAGCTCCTCACTTGCCTTTCTAGTTTGCTGGTTATGTACTTCATAATGGCAATGTAGATGCTCTTCAAACAAAGGCTCACTTAACTTTGACTATTTGACGTACGTGTTAATTGTGAGGTGTTATGTAGTGTGGGAACGTAATTTTGATTGTGTTAAATAAACATGAAAAAAACATTTTTGTTCGTGTAACAGAAATATTAAAATTACTTATATGCGCACGGACTGGAGACACGTCGTAGCCAAGGAACCTGAGTCTGCAACGGAAGCATCTGATGCATCTTCGTCTATTATGAACATGCAGTAATGTATAATACTTAACTATATACTAAAATTACTGACAATAACTTTAAGATTAAAAAATGAGGAGACATTATGGGTAATATTAGTATCAGCAGGTGAAAAGATTACTTGTTTAGGTGCTGTATTTGTTTCATAGAATTACAATGACATCCAGAAGCATCTATAATTATCAACTTTGGTTAATGTGTGACTTGAATATCTTATCAGTAGAATCATTTATTACTCGGTCAAGCAATCATATAAAGACCCGTTAAGCATAAAGCAATTGGGTCTGGTTTAAGCTCAAATTCCTGAATACACACTACTGGCCTGTTAAGCTGTTGTCAACTAGTAGGAATTATAACTGTGATTTCTATAACATACATGCAAAGACACCGTGTTTGTATGGTGAGGAATATAAAATTGTGTTATCATGCAGGCAGATTTTGAAGATGGATTGCTTACTAAGGAAAATGAGTCTGCAGCTAGAGCATCTGATGAACCTTCTTCTACTAAAGTACCAGTTTCTTTGAAGACTGAAAAGATTGACAGCTTGTCCACAGAAGTGGAAAACCTTAAGGTAATGTTGGTAATATAAAACTTATCTCGTCTTTTTACCCCGACGGTATATAGTTTAAAAAACCAGTATGCATAGGCTTTACATTTGGGTGTCAAATTTGGTACAATGTATTAGGCTTCATGGTACTGGTTGAATTCTTTGTCGATGTAAAATGGGTGTTTAGTGGTTATTATAGCTCCATATGATTCTAGTATTATTGATAAAAATGAGCAATATAATCAGTATGTGGCCATGCAAAAAAAAAAAAAACTGATAACTGGATTACATACCAAAATGCTGATAAGAACTTAAAAATATATGGAATTAGGATAATAAGAAAATTCGGACAGTTGCGAAAACATTGAGCGGCAGAGGAGTATGGTGGAATATGGGTTCCACGTTAGATGTATGTTGGGTGATGGTTAGTAACTTTATTTCCCATATTGATTTCATAATGATTAGTTACTAAGATTGAATACATGAAGTATAACTAAAAATAACGATTTGTTTTTTAATAAAGCAGTTTAGGAGACACTTGAGAGCATTCTTTATCCGACTTTTAGAAAAGGCGACACGTTTGTTACTTTGTTTAGTTAGTTGATTTGGGTTTTACCCATTTGACCCATTATTGATAAGATATGACCCACCTAGACCCATTTTCTAATAAACTGGTTGAGATTGCTTACTCTACTCAGGAGATTATGACACGTTTTGTTGCCTTATGTGCTTCACAGAGAATACCTCAATATTGAGGCGAGAATAAACATCATAGTTGAATAGACTTCTTCAAAGACTAGGGTTGGGTGGACGCATGTATCTTGATTTTTGGTTGTTTTTCGATGTGTTGACATAATTTCTCACTGCTCGAGATGAGTCTTTTAGTTATCAGATCGTTTGGGTTTCTTAGTTTCTTCTCTTAGTCTGCAAACTTTACCCATTCGGTATTTACTTATTGTCATGCAGGCGTTATTAGAATCAGAGAGGGACCGAGCTGATAAATTTGAAAAGAAGTTTTCTGAAGCCTTGGAAACTATCGAAGCTATGCGTGTAAAGATGGAAGAAACAGAGAGACGGGTACTTCAACTTCAAGAGTCCAACAGAAGGGTACTTCACCTTCAAGACTATGATTGCTTTTGTCTAGTTTACCATATAATAGTGTCAAATATGTACACTGTAAAGATAATTTATTGCAAGTAAGTATGAGTGTCCGTGATAGCGATGAAAAAAATTGAGATTACACAACGCCAGCGAAGTGAAGTTTAATAATATGGAATCCAATCTTGATTCACTTTAAGTTTTTGGGGGTGTTGCGGGGGGGGGGGGGTGTTACGGGGGGTGGGAGGCGGAAGGAGAGGTGCGGGGGGGTAGGGTGGGGGAGGGATTGGGGGGGGGGTGGGCCAAGCGGCGGTTGATGTTTTGGGGGTGGCGGTTTGGGGAGGGGGTGGTGGGGGGGGCGGGTTGGTGGTGAGCGTTAGGGTGGGTGGCTAGGATTTGGTGTGAGTTGTATTTCTGTTTTCCGTTTATGTATTGTTTTTTTATCAACAAGTTTTATTAAGTTTTTTTTTTTTTTTTTAATTGTTTTTTTTTTTTTTTTATTGTTATTATTTTATTTTAACTTTTTAAATTTTGTTTTTATTTTTAGTTTTTTTTATTTTTTTTAATAATTTGTAGTTTGCTATTTATTGTTTTTTATTTGCTTTTTTTTTTTTATTTTATTTTTTGTTTTTTTTTTTTTTTATTTAGTTTTTTTTTTTCTATATTAATTTTAATTTTTTTTTTTCTTTAATACCATTTCTCTTGCTCTTTTATTTCATTTTTATTTTTTTTCCTTTTTCTTAATTTTCTCTTTGCTTTTATTTTTTTTTTTAATTTTATTAATATTCTTACATTATTTAACACATTTTTAAGTATTTTTTTTATTTTTTTTAATTTTGTTTCTTTTTTTCTTTTATTTATGAACGTTTAATTTTTCTTATTATTTTCCGATTTTTTAACAAGTTAAGTGGGAGGTAAGCAAAAACAATTTGTGCATGAAGTCTTATAACACCATAATGAAGCTTGAGCTCTTGATGTGAACTTCATCATACGACTACTGTATTACATGGCTATGGAATCATCAAACCAAATCTAAATGCATAAAATGATCTGAACTTCCTTTATATTAGTTCTCAGGCAATTTCTGCTAGTGTGTATTAGATTTGTGATTGTTTTATCGAATATGAGCAACACATTGAGTTTGTATCGTCACAAATATAAAGTTACATTATCATGTAGACTGAATTAAATGAAGCAATGCTTGCCAAGGAACATGATTCTGCAATGGAAGCATCTGACAAAGTTTGTTGCTGTTGAAAAGATGTGCACTTTTGTGGAGGGAAATTGGAAAAGGTTGAAAGATTTTACCGAAACGGTGGAAAAACCTCAAGGTAATAACAGATAAATAAAACACTGTCATAATGTTATGTTCAATATGATATTTGATAATTTTTTTTTATTTTATTTAATTTTTCTAGTTTTTTTTAACACTTTTTTATTTATTTTTTTATTGTTTTTTTTTTTTTCGTAATTTTTTTCTATTATTTTTTATTGTTACTATTTTAAATTTTAACACTTCTATTTTTAGATTTTTATTTTTAAATTTATCTATGTTTTTTGATTTTCTTTACTTTTTTTTTATTTTTTTAATTTTTTATATTTTGTATTAATTGTTTTTTTTTTGAATATTTTATTATTAATTTTTTAATAGTTTTTTTTACTTTTATTTTTTTATTTTATTTTGTTTTATTTTTTTTATTATATTTTTATTTATTTTTTTTTAGTTTTTTTTACTATAATCTATTTTTATTTAATACAATGTTCAAGTGGGCGTAAGCAAAAAACAATTTGTGCATGAAGTCTTTTAACCCCTAATGAAGCTTGAGTCTTGATGTGCAACTTCTTCCTACGGATACTGTATTACTGGCTTATGGAAGCATCAAACCAAATCTAAATGATAAAAATGATCTGAACTTCCTTTATCTTAGTGCTCAGGCAATTTTGTAGGGTGTATAAGATTGTGAGTTGTTTTATGCATTGAGACCACATTGAGTTTCGTATGTCACCAATATAAAGTTACATTATCATTGTAGATGCCATAAATGAAGCAATGACTTGCCAGGAACTGATTTGCAATGGAGATCTGACAAAGGTTTTGTTGTGTTGAAAGATGTTTGCACTATTGTGGCGGAATCTGAAAGGTTGAAAGTTTAACCGCAACGGTGGAAAACCTCAAGTAATAACTGTTAAATAAACATTTCATAATGTTGTTCACTCTGTATTATGTCATTATACTTGATTGTTGGATGCATTATTATCACTACACAAACATATTGGCTTCCAGGTATTATTAGAATCAGAGACACAACGAGCTAATGAATGTGAAAAGAAGTATGCTGAAGCCATGGAATCAATTAATATTATGCGCCAAAAGCTGGAAGAAATGAAAAGACGGGTATCTTATCTTCAAGAACTATACAATTTGCCAATTGCCTACACAGTAGAGTACATTTATTGATGAGTAAAAACAGTTGCATTAGAGACATCAACGCACCATTAAATAGTTGGGTAGGTTTAGAATCTATTCCGAACTGAAAGGTTTATAGTGTGGATTGTAATTTTGGGCTGTCTTCGTTAAATAAGAATAAAAAGATCCAATAAGAAACGTTAGAGTTACATGATCTTGCAGTTTGAATTGGAAGATCCGACTGCTTGTCAAGGAAAGAATATCCAATGGGATGCTTCTGAGGAATCATTGTTATTGAGCAACAAACGCCATGATTCTTTAGTGGATGCGAAAAAGTTTGAAAGTTTAAGCGTAGAGGTGGAAAACTTGAAGGTAATGTTAATATTATAAAAAAGTTTCTCATATCTCCCCACCCTTTGATCATATATGTTACACTGTTAGTAAACTAGGCTAGTGAGTTAATGGGTCAACATGGGTACTTATCATAAGGGCTGGTTCAAATCGGCTTGAGACGTTGTTTGACAAAATTATTTATGTTTTGATAAGTAATTACCATCTCAAATACAGTTGATAGTATATTCTTTTGGATATAGCGAAATTGAATTAGAGGATACTTTGATTGAAGATACATTTTGGTGCGACTTTGACCTGACTAAAACCTCGTTTGCTTTTTATCATTTATGTTATTATACCCATTGGAGATTGAACATAACCCGAAATCAATTCAATTATAACGCCACCTCTAGTTACAATGATGAATTTCCACAACAATGTGGTGGCTGTCACCGTTTACTTTTAAAATATCTTAGTGTTATAACTTGTAGTGCTTCATTTTATTCTTTACATATGTTGTGGACTTGTGGTTAAGGAAATAGTGTTTTTTCTGTTGTGAGTTTGTGACTATCTATATTACTTGAGCCATTATACTGAGAATCATGATGTATTCTCAAAATCGTTATAGAATCGAAGCATAATTGATCTAGGAGCATGTATCTCTCTACCATTTTGTATTTTTTATGTTTGTAAGTATTACACCTCTATGTATTTTTCATTACTCCAGACTTCCGTTGAATCAGGAGAGACAAAGAGCGAATGACTGTGAAAAGAAGGTCGCTGAAGCCCTGAGAACACGTGAGCTTAAGAGGCAAAAGTTAAAGAAGAAACTGAAAGAAAAGAAGGGTTACTTCAACTTAGGATGCCCTGAATAGGTCATATTAATGCCGCTTCCATGATAAAACAATATCTATGGTTGGGTGTAAATTTTTTCTTTTATTTTATATTTTGTTCATATTACCATAAGACTATTGCATTTTGGAATTCAGTATCACTTGAGCTTACTCGAAACTCTGAGTTTCTAGGTACTAAGACTGTACCTAGAAGAAGTTAACTTAGGGTACATCTTATGCGCTTTTTCAGCATTTTGCATTCCATTATTTAATTTATATATAGGTCTCTTATGGTGACTGTTAGAGAGGAACCTATGGTACATGTTTGTATGCTATAATATAATACGAAAATAATTCTTTCATAGCCTCTTTAATATATAGTTTGTTGTGAAGTAGAGAGAAATGAAGTGTCAAAAAATGAAGTTAAGGATTTGGGAGAAAGAAAAGAGGATCCTTTTCATTACCCTAGATAAGATGTATCCAATACCCCTACACGAGATATGTTATAAGTGCAAGCTAAATGTCTCATATGCCATTCAACTAATGCCACATGTATCTAGTGTGCCTCAGGATGATATACAGCATGTCAGACCAGTTTTCAGAGCTAAAAAATATGCTATGTGCTTCATCCAGTACGAGTGTAACTTCAGGATTCATTACTAGAGACGGATTTGGCGATGCTACATCTACTTCTTCTGATATAACATCCAACGACTCTGATTTCACTCTCCAAGCACCCAATTCTAATTCAGAGACTGTCTCTACTCTCAGTCCTGGTGACTTTCAGATGATAGTTCGCGATCTTTCTGTGGCCGAAAAACGACCAGGTCAGTCTAGTTTCTCTGGAGTTCCATTTTTGCCCCTAAACTTTTTTTTCTATCCCTTATGACCCATGAAGTTGTGTCAATTCATTTGAATTGTCACTAATCGTTATGTGTATCACTTCCGATCATTCGTTACGTGTCAGTTTTGTTTAATCAGGAAACCTCGAAAGAAACTATTATATATTTCTTTTTTTTCTCGATGGTTGCTTTGTGCAGGATCTGAAAACTGGGAAAGTGACCGGGAGGGGGCCTTCGATGACTTCTTCTGATGGAACTTGCCTTTTGACTCTATTACCTCATTTCATTCTTATTATTATGACATAGTTTGATGAGTAGGTATCCCTTTCTGAACTTCCAAATATTAGAAACTCATTGCTTTTATTCCAAATAGATTTGGCAAACTAGGTCGTAGTTAGATTGTCATTGTATAGCTCACAGTTTATTTTTCACATTTATAAAAAGTCTATTCAAGGTATCTTTTCGATCCATGCATACTTTTTATGTTTTCCTTATTTCATGCTTTATTTTTATTTATACGTGAATTTCTGAAACAGTTTACCATATGCTTATTTTAGTCTATGAAAATTCCTCAAGTTTAAAAGAGACTCATGGCTTCTAGGGATGGCTGTCAATTTGGGGTATAGGAACGTATCCTGATTTACATACTAGTTTTAAAATCTAGTTTACGTAGATAACATGCCCGAGTGTAGCAATTCGTTAGCTTTTATAAAGGGTTCATAACTTACTCTAACAGATTGCACTTCTTAGTTGCTAAGTTCTCGTGATTCACATTGGGAGAATATTTTTTCCTTCTGTTGGACCTGTTCATGGTAGCAATTTGGTGTCCCCAAAGTTTTGTTTTTTGTCATCTATAATCTGTAGTCCTTCGCATGAAATTTGGTTTTCATTATAAATCAACCTAAAGGAAGAAAGATATATCCCCCCTCCCACACCAGTACCAGTAGTAGGCCCGCATAAAGCAGCAGCATCCGATTCACCTTCATCAGTCTTCTTTCAGTATTTGCTGACGGTTAAGACTCCAATTCTGGGGTTATCATCTACTCACGTTCGCTATGTTTTATCTTTTTACAAGCTCACCTTGTCAGTTGTCCACTTGTTTCTCTTCGGTGTCTATGTCTCTTTATTCTACCTAATACACTGTTAGATAATTGTCTTGGGACCCAATGACGTTTGGACAGATAGCAAAAGGACCAAGATCAAGTGGTATTGTTAGCTGATATTTAGGAAAAGAGAGGTCATTAGTAGCAAATTCTATGGCCTGGTAAAGAATTATGAGATATATACAAATAGATGATCACATTATCCTCAGTTGACATATGTGAAAGAGCATGTTATCTAAGTTATATGCATGCTATACTGCTATATAGGTCACAATGTTATCACATTGTCTATTTCGAAATTAGTGTTGTCATCATATAGGCTGTGTTTGGATAGGGGCTTTTAGGGGCTTATGGGGGCTTGGGCTTTTAAAATAAGTCGGCTTATAAAATAAGTCTCGTTTGGCACGCGGGCTTATGAAAGGGCTTTTAAAATAAGCCGGCTTATAAAATAAGCCCCATAATAAGGGCTAAAAACTTTAGCCCGGGGCTTTTGAATCATAAATTACTTATATACCCACAAAAATATCTAACATATACCAAAAAAAAATTAATTGTGTCCTTTTTAGTAATTTTGCAATAATAAGCCCCAGCCCCAGCCCATTTGCCAAACAAGTTTAAAAAAATACAAATTTTAATTTCGGCTTATAATATAAGCCCCAGCCCCAGCTCCAGCCACAACACAAGCCCCAGCCCCAGCCCCAGCCCATTTTGCCAAACATACCCTTAATAAGTAAAAGTGGGGCTATGAACTCGCCTTTAAGCAATATGATAATAGATAGCCAGAAATAAACGTCAAGAGATCGAGGAAAGATAACGAGAAATGATCGTCGAGAAAAATCTAAATTGCAACCTAAAAGTAAACACGCGACTTAGAATTTAGAATTATTACGCAAATAAATATAAATTCGTTTTTGTAAAGTTTTTATAAAGATTTATCAATATACTTAAAGTTTTAATTTTTATAAAAACAATTGGACCCAAAACAAAGCCCAAGTTAATACTTATAAGCCCAAATACATGTGTCCAATTTAATATTTAATAGCCCAAAATAAGTATCCATATAGTGTTTATAAGCCCAAAACAAGTACTCAGAATTTATATTTTTAAGCCTAACCTCAAGTGTCCAATTTATTTCCTATAAGCCCAATAACATAGGGCTGTCCAAAATTTCTGGTTTTATCTAACTTCACGGGCC